>CAOLHI010005195.1:0-124913 GCA_948474755.1 Ctenosaura bakeri | reverse complement strand
TGAATGCTCATAATAACAAAGTGAGGGACATGGACATTAGTGTTTTGAGGACCCAGCCATTCCTTAACATGTCCTTTGAGAACCCAATCACTTCCTAATATATTCACTAGGACCTTTTCAACAAAATTCACATTGAAGAAAAAAAAACCTTAGTAACAAAACCAGTTGTAAATCTAATCCAGAGCAGTTTATCAAGTGTTCAGATATGGGATTCTGTGGCATGCTTGCTGTGGGTTTCTGTGAGCTATAATTCAAAACTATAACTAAAGGGTTTTTTTTTTTAAAAAAAGAAAACTTTTCCAAGCTCTCCAGCCCCATCTGGAAACTTAGGTTCCAAATCACCCCAACAGGCATAGGTTCCAAACATAGGTTCCAATCTAGAGAGGAGATGCACAGCTATAAGCTTGCTTCTCCTGGCAGATAGCACTTGATTTGAGTGTCCTCCTTTTTTCCCTTATCTCAAGCTTTCAGAATCTATTGTCTGTTGAAGCTTGATTATATTACTGATCAGAAATAAGTCTCATTGATTTCAGGGGGCTTACCACTTGATAAGTGGGTATAGGATTGCAACGGAAGTGATACATTTATTAGGTTATATGCAGATCTCTGGCAGGGCTGTGGCTATTGGCTTACAGGAATTTTTTTCCTAGGCCAAGAGGAGTGGGGGGAAAGGTAGAATCTAGAGGATAGTTATCTTTATGAAAACTATGTGTAGTTAATAATCACATGTAGACTGTATGGGGAATAATTAAGCTGTCTAACATGCTGGATTACATAAGTAGCAAACCCATTATTAAATCAATGTATTCATACAGCATCCATGCCAAAGAGACAAACAAATCTCTCTGCTTTGTTGAAAAATTGATGACTTTGTGTCATATCGATGCTGATAGAAGTGCAATTTATATATATATATATACACACACACACACACACACACACACACATACATACATATAGGAATCATATGCAGATGGTATTGCAGCAGTTATTATGAAGTACAAAAGAACCCTGCAGGACAAACCCAGCACTCTGAACTTTAATTTGAATATATCCAACAAAAGACTGAAATGATTCTTTGTTCTCCATGACTTGCATCACCTTGTTTTGATGCTGATATATGACACTTTATCCATGATCATACTACATCAAGGACCTTGGTTGCTCCTTTTTGGAGGCAGGGGGGAGGTGATAAGGAAGAATCTCTATTTTTCTCTAATGCTCAGTATGCTAGGTTTGCCCTTTCATTTTGCTTAAACTCTGACTGTTGCTACAGAAGAACACAGCCTTGTGATCCCATACAGTAATTGCTTTGGGTAACATATGACTAAAATGATAATAAGTGCATGCCAAATGATATGTACCCTTAAAAAGCAAAAAAAGAAACAAAGCCTGACTTGTATTTTTCTGTTACTTGCTCATGTAATAAAACAAGCATCCTTCTAATAGGGATTTTCCAGACTGAGATGAATGGTTGCTATTGTTTGTTGTTGTTGCTGTTAGAGAGGAAAAAAAGGTTTATTCAGAAAGTATAAAAAATAATCTCAGAAATGAAAACTCTCTAAACATGTATGTTTTAAAAGAAGCTGGCATTGTTTTTTATGATCATCCATAAAGCAGGTTCGATTTTTAATCAAAGAAAGCAGTTGGTAGATCATCAAGTGAAAGGAAGCTGCCACAATCTGAGAGATGCCTTAAGAAAGCAGTCTTATGAAAGCTGTAGAAATAATGCGTACAAATGATGAACCAATGAAGATTTTGAAAATTGTTTTAGTACTGTCACCATCCAGCTCTTTCAAAATATGTGCAGATTCCCTTCATACATGTATGAATAATTCAGGTGACATTATAAAAGAACAAACCTGTCAACTCTTATGTATGTGTGTACTGAATAGCACCCATTTCCATTAGCACAGAATTGGTCCTGCAAACTTAAAGAAATTGGTTCTTCAATTCACTTTTTGATGCATAAACTAATTTATAAAACAGCATTGTTGCTTTTTTTTTTTTAAACCCACCCAGGAATTGTGGAAATGGAGAGCTCATCTATCACCAAGAAAATTCAGATTGCCATAATACATAGTGATAGAACATTGTCTACCAAGTCTCTTTAGTTTAGCTGGCTTTCCATTATAGGTAGATCTGACCCTCAAAAATGAGACAGAAGAGCCACAACAAAATTTAAAATGTGATGTACTGTTTCTGTTTGCCTACATTCTTTTAAGTAGAATAGTTTTCCAAAGGAGCAGTCATAACTCTTTCCCCTTCCATCCCTTAGGAGAAGATCACTATTGTCCTCTCTATCTGATAATAAAATTGACCTCAATAAGATTTGTCATATTGTTTTTCCAGTATGGTGTGGATTCCTATTGTGGTGAATTGTAATACAGCCTGTGGATCATTGTTTTCAATTCCAGTTTTCATGCTTCTGCTGCTATCCCATGTACCCATCCATGGGAGAATACAACACATACACTATATCATTGCCAGATTACTAATGTCAACATCATCTTCCTGTTCTGTCCCATCTTGTTCTGTTCTAAACTGACTTACAAATCAAACCAAGAAACCACAAAGATTGCCCATCTCTTAGAGTGATCAACCTTTGCAAATTGATACTCACTACCATAATTACTGGCTCATAAGAAGCACTTTTTTCCCTAAAAAATACACTCTGAAAATGGTGTGTGTCTTATACGCTGGCAAATATGGATAAAGCTAAATGCATTGGGAAGGGAGGGGGAGCGAAAGGAGTTCTCCCTGCCAAAGCAAAACAGGAAGAGAGGAGGTGGGGGAAGCCTGGTGTAGCACTCTTTTCATTCCTCTCCTCTCCTGTGCATTTGAATTCTGTTGAGAGTTTTCCCTGACGAAGCAAAACAGAAGGGAGGTGGTAGGGGAAGCCTGGTGCAGCACTCCTTTCACTCCTCTCCTTTCCTGTGCATTTTACCTTGTCAGAGTACTCAAAAAATTTTCTTGAAAAATACTTGTTGAAAAATAGGGTGCATCTTTTACACCGATGTGCCTAATACACTGGTAAATAAGATAGAAATTAGCAATTATCTTATTTGCCAGTGTATTAGACACATTGGTATATATTACGGTATAGGAGTTTAATCACAGGATATATCTGTGGTGACTACTTGTTTGTTTTTCCACACCTTCTCCTTTCTACGTCACTTTAACTTGCAGCCATTTTCTCTTCTCTCACATTCCTTCATTAGACCTGTGTTTGGCTGTGCACAAATACAGGTGTTCCCCACATTTCAACTGTTCATTTTTCAACAATCCACTCTTCTGAACCTTTCCAGTTATAACTAGAACCCATATATTCAATGTGCGGTCTGCTCTTTTGATCTATTTTATCATGTTTCCACAACCATCCATGCACTTCTTTTTTTATTATTATTATTTATTTGTATCCCGCCTCTCCATATGGATCGAGGCAGCGAACAACTTACAAATAGCATGTATTGCAATACATTTCTTATACATGCCCGCAACAAGCTGGGTACTCATTTTACTGACCTGCGAAAGGATGGAAGGCTGAGTCAACCTTGGAGCCCGGCAGGATCGAACTCACAACCTCGTGGCTTGCAGTACTGGCATTTTAACCACTGCGCCACCATGACTTCTGTGACCATGAGTTGCTTTTTCTCTTATTTCATGTGTATAAACACGCACACACACACACGTGTATGTGTGTGTGTGTGTAGTCTTTAAAATGACTGGGTTCTGCTTTTCAACAATTTCTGGTTTTAGACAGTGCCCTGATCCCTAACCTGTTGAATAAGTGAGACATGCCTATATCTGCAAGTAAATCTACTTTTACAGAGAAGACTTAGCTTATTTCTTTTTTCTGCTAAAGCTAGAGGGGGTGGGCATGAGTTGGACTGGTTGTTGTTTAGCTTCTATCTTGTCAGTTTGGTTACTCTGCTTGGGAGATCTACTACCAACATTTTCCAACACCAGCTCTTATTTTTCCCCCCATTTTGACACTTCATGCTTATCCTCTCCTGCTTCTGCTGTTGATATCAGGTGAAATAAGAATCATCACATCTGTGGACCAGGGGATCAAGATCACACTTCCTATATGCCTGTTATCAGGAAGCGTTATGCATTATCTTTTACACAACAAGCATTGTCAGAGAAATGCACTGTACTTAGGGTAGGTGTAGTAAACTGTCAGGTGGCAGACTATAAGCAATTCTTCAGGTTTATATAGCATAGCACATTATGCAACATGTTGAACTTCTTTATGTTTAAATACACTTTTACAAGATCAGAGATATCTAAGTTATCTGAGGATGCAGACAATGTGTGACTATAATGCCATGGGCCCAGTTAGAAAAAGGCAGGTGGAAGGTATTGTAAATTGCATATCTCTACGTAATATTTATCTGAATGAGGAGTGGGGATGGATATAATGTTTGCTTGGCATGATATGATATGTAAAGAGAGCCAGAGTCATATAGTGGTTTGAACATTGGACTATGGACCCTGGAGATCAAGGTTTGATTCCCTACTTAGCCATGTAAACCCACTGGCTGACCTTGGGTTCATCACACACTCTCAGCCCCAGAAAATCCCATGATAGATTCACTTTAGGGTCCCCGTAAGTTAGAAACATCTTAAGGGCACACAACAACATGGTATGTAAAATATAACCAGGAACTATGTAGCTTCTTAGTGGCTCCACTCCCCCCCCCCTTCAATAGCCATGTATGTGGATAGAAATTTGCCAATTTCCCAAATCAGGTCAAAAATGGAATCTTTTACCTCTTTGGAAATTAGTGGGGGAAGAAAAAAAATCATGAAGTTCCCATAGCTTTCTGGGATTTTTTCTTCTTCCTGGCCCTAAGCTGCACAGCTTTCATTGGAAACTCCTCGGTTTTTCCAGATGACATGTACTTGTTACTGTTTGCAACTTTCCCTCCCTTCTTCCCTCTAGTCCAAAAGTTGCACAGAAAATGTTACAAACCAGCTGAAGAGGTAGGAGGTGGGGGAGAGAAGTTACCAGAAAATTGACAGCTCTCATTTGAGTCCTGCAGCCTGGAGCCAAGATTTCTGTGAAAGATGGATGTGTGTGTGTGTGCGTAGCTGTGTGACAGAGGGATTACAGATGTTTGGCAGCTGACCTTCTAGTCTCTTAGTTCTGTTTTTCCTGCAACTCTACCCAAAGTTCCAATCCTGACTAGAGGTTGTGAAAAGATATTTCAGTTTCCTCCTCCTTCCACCCAGCTGATTTGACAGCTGAAATATCTTTTTAAAGCCTCTAGTCAGGATTTTTGTGAAATATTAGGCAAGGGGAATTGCAGATGTTTGGCAGTTGATGACCTAGTTTTGGTTTTTCTTCTCCACCAAGCCCCAGTGTTTCACAGCAATCCTGACTAGAAATCCTGTCATTTCATTTCAGTTTACTCCCTGCAGCTGGCTTGACAGCTGAAGCATCTTTTCACAGTTCTCATCAGGACTTGTTTGGGGGAAAATTTGTCGAGAAAGCAGCGACTAGATACTCAGCTGCCAAACAATTGCAATTTCCTGCCCTCTGCAACTTCTCTTCACTATCTCCCACACCATCTTTCACAGAAATTCTGCCTAGAGGCTGCAGTACATCTGAAGAAGTGGACTTAGAGCCATATGTGAAATAATACCTACCTGGGCCCTTGTGGCTGTGGTGTTGAGGGGGAAGGTAATATTTGATGCCCTCTCCAGAAGAGACCAGGGTGCCTTCCACCCAGCTTGGTCTCTGGGGCAGATCACACAGCGGTGGGGTGAGCGAGTAGCTATATAAGGCTCGCATGCCTTCCACATGGCCTCATTCTGTTCACCACTGCACAACTCACCTTCCCACCCTCAATGCAGTGCAAGAGTGATCTAGTTGCCCGGCGGCTGGGTAGGAATTTTTCTTCCCCTGTTTGGCAGCGTTGTTTGTTTGTTTTTGCCTACTCAATACTGTATTGAAGGGAATTGGGGCAATTAGCTTGGATGGTTTCAATAAACAGGCTTGCTCAGAATATGAGCTCTCACATATAGGATCCTGAGACTTTTGTGATTGCCTTGCCTACTGGGTTGGCCTTCCAACTAAGGATGCCTGGGGAGTAATCCAGAATGAATGGATTGCCCTCGGGGCTCAGGTATGTCACCCAAGGGAAGGCTGAGGACATGATCACGGAAGATGACATCTAGCCTCAGCTGGTCCTGAAGCAAGTTGCTCCCCATATCTTTCTCATACCCAAGCCAATGTAATGTAAACAAATAGGTCACATAAAGTTGTCCTCATTACCTCAATCTTGTGTCTCTGATCTCATTATTCTGAGGTTGGGCAGCAAAAACCATTTAGCCTTGAGAGTGCTGCTAAGTTTCTTTTTCTTTCTCCCCCCCCCGCCTTTCTTCCTTTTCAAATAAGAGTTGTTAACTTTCTGGCAACTTCATTCCTCTTCTCTCAGCCCCCAGCTGGTTTCACAGCTGTAACATCTTTTCATAGCACAAAGTTGTACAACTTTGGGGCTGGAAGGGGAGAAAGGAGAGAAAAACAGCACCTGCAACATGTCAGCTGGAAAAGCTGTGCACTTTTCTATGTAAGTTGTGTAGTTTCAGAGAAAGCTTCCTGGCATAGAATCATAGAAATGTAGAGTTGGAAGAGACCACAGGGGCCATCCAGTCCAACCCCCTGCCATGCAGGAACACCCTCTAATCACTTAGAAAGCAACGCGGTAATCACGAGAAGTCAACATGGATTTCTCAAAAATAAGTCATGTCAGACTAATCTAATCTCTTTTTATGACAGAGTTACTAGCTTGATAGATGAAGGGAATGCTGTGGATGTAGCATATCTCGATTTCAGTAAGGCCTTCAACAAAGTTCCCCATGACATTCTTGCAATGAAGCTAGTAAAATGTGGGCTGGACAGGGCTACTGTTTGTTGGATTTGTAATTGGTTGACCGACCGAACCCAAAGGGTGATCACGAATGGCTGCTTTTCATCCTGGAGACAAGTGACTAGTGGGGTGCCACAGGGTTCTGTCCTGGGCCCAGTGCTGTTCAACATTTTTATCAATGACTTGGATGAAGGAATAGAGGGCATGCTCATCAAATTTGCAGATGATACCAAACTGGGAGGGGTTGCTAATACGCCAGAGGACAGGATCAAAATTCAAAATGACCTGGATAGATTGGAGAGCTGGGCCAAGGCGAACAAAATGAAATTCAACAGAGAGAAGTGTAAGGTCCTACACTTAGGTAGAAATAATGGAATACAGAAATATAGGATGGGGGACACGTGGCTGGATAGCAGTACGTGTAAAAGGGATCTAGGAGTCGTCATAGACCACAAGCTGAACATGAGTCAGCAGTGTGATGCAGCAGCCAAGAAAGCCAATGCAATTCTCGGCTGCATCAATAGGAGTATGGTGTCTAGATCGAGAAAAAATTCCCATATCTGCCAATCACATGGGAGGAAAATAGATGGATTTTTCCTGACACTCATCAGAATGGTGAAAATCAAGAATTACTTGATTTTCTACAAGACAAAATGGGAAGTGATGAAGCTTTAAAATGTGATGGGCATCCCAACTCAGGACAGGAAAATTTCCAAAGAGGATTGTCTGTCTGAGAGGAAAAGAGAAGGAGAATGTCTATGGGGAGAAGGTTGCAAGAGGAGAAGAACCCTTGAAAATAGCCAGATAAGAAAAGATGGGTGGCAGGACTGGCAGCAGAGATGATGGATTTGTCCCCAAAAGTGGCATAAACTGAGCACCAACACTGCTAATATTAACATGTCCTTCTACCAGTCTTATCACTGACAGCAGTAACAAGAAGAGCCAGCCCATTTTTTAAGTTTTTGGTTCCCTACAATGTTTGATATAGCAGGTTGGAGCTTGAAGCTGTTGCTAAGTTCAGAAAGGACCACAGGCACTTTTGAGCCTTGAGGGAAATGACTGCAGGAAAACCAACCCAGAACTCCTATCAGCACAATCTCCAGGTTCATCACCAGGTAGTACTGGGATGATAAGAGATAAATCTAAGAGGTTCATAAGTGTATCCATGTCAGACTGGAATCCTTTCTGATATTCTTTTGAGCGTATATCCAAAGAGAGGAAAGAGGATGCTGGATCATTGACCAGGCTGTGGGAATAGTTATTTTTCACATTAAAAATGATGTATTCATTCATGCCACTTTTCCACTGCAGCCACATAGCAATCGCTTTCACCAACTCAAAGCCTCAAAGATTGATCTGATCTTGGGCATATAATAGGTATATCTTGGTTGCATACTCTTTCCTAGAAAAGATAATTAGTCTGTGGTAGAAAAAGAAGCATTGGTTCTCAAGTGGGTCACAGGATGCCTGTACTATTCCACTTATGCAAACCATTTATCTTAATTACAGAATCATACCCACTGAAGCTTTGTATATAATAAACAACATAGTTAAGATGCTAATCAACAATCAGAGGAGCCCTCAATATCTGCCAGACAATAATTGCTGATGAACGCTTTCTTTCTGTGTTTTTTTCCAACAATGTAATATGGTCCAACTTGCAGTGCAAATGAACAAAAACTTAAAGACCCAGTCCTGAGTTACTTGTATTGATTGATTAAATTAATGGAAAAAATGAATCTATTTAAATATATTTTCTTTAGTTGCTGTTTCAACAGTGTCTGCCTCTTGCTCTTTGATTATAAATTTGACTTGCACAATATTAGTTATACAACTGTTAAATAAAAATGAAGTTAAACCTGATTAATGTGAGCTAAAATAATTTGTACAGTGGATTAAAAAGTCTGTCAGGGAATTTTCCAAGCCAACGTAGTAGAAATTTGAAATGTGTTGGCTTGTGTGGTTTTTCTTCCCCTGATATATCTTTTGAGACTCAAAAATAGAAAGCAAATCTATATCTGCTACAAGCAAAAAAGCAAAGATCAGATCAGGATGCTATGAACTCACTTTCTGGAAAGCAGATAGTTTTGTGTGCTATTAGACAGCATAAGCTATTCCATGTGGTACCTTAAAAGGGTAAATAGAGTTCGAAAACATTTAGATCTGATAACACAGGGATCTTTGGGGCAGTAGTAGTCTGGTATCTTCCCAACAAAATGGAGCATATTCTACTGGTTAAAATGGTTGACACTTACCCTGTGGCTGTTTGCTTAACAGAAAGGCATCTGCTGCCAATGCTACAAATAACAAAGGATGAATATTTTCCAGTGGCTCAACATACACACACATACACAGACACTTTATGGTTATTGTTTTGAAGTCTTCCACTTTGTTGGTATTATGCAGATCAATCTACGTATGAGTTAATATTAAACAAATCTACATTATTGTGTTGTTGTTTTGTGTGTGTGTGGGGGGAATAAAAGAACAGCTTTCTAAATTGCATTATGTTGTTGTTCTTCCTTTCCTTTCTCATGTAATTTATTTCCAAATGATAAAGCCTAGTTTAATAAGGTCTATTTTTGAGATACATATTAATCATGTCTTTAGAATCCAGGGACATGTTTCATTATACTTTTGGTTCCATTTAATGCCCTTGGGGTGTAATTACTCCTTTACTCTCACATGCTGTGTTTCATTGTGCCATTATTTGTTTTCAAAGTGATTACTGCAGCCATTTAACATTCAAAGGAAGAACTAGCAGCATGATTTTCCTGCTAAACTTTGGAAATCAAACAGAAGAGAAGGGCCAGAGATGTAGCTCAGTTGGTTGCATGTTCTGGCCAAGCCTGGACCCCAGATGTTGGTCCATACCTAATGTATGAAATGGGACACAATCACTCTTGTAGGAATATTCACTTCTATTGTCCCAAGCACAGCAAAATCCAGGATCAGATTCACTCTGCTTCCATCTGCCATCAACAGAGCTCATGGCATTTTGCCAGACTGATCACTAGAAACAAAGACAGTGTAGGACACCCAAGGAAAGCATTCCCAGGGCTAGCTTCACTATTAGCCAACATGGGACAATAGCCTCAGTTGGCAGACACTGTGGGACAGCAATGGCAGTCTCCTAAATGTTGCTCCTAAATGCTATGATTGTTCCCCTCTATCAGAGGAAAGTTGTGTGCCTGCCATAGAATCCCATCCTGGCTTCCTTGAAGCATCTGCTGTCTCACACCTCTAGTTTTGAAATAAGATCCAGCTGTTGGTCCAGTTAGCTTCTGTGCAAGAAATGGGGAAGTGTAAATCATCTTTTCTTTGGCAAAATAACTTGAGATGGACCTGAATGTTGTAACCAGAACACAATATTTTGGAGAGCCATAAAAAGCAGGTGACTGCATTTGTCCCATTTCATAAGTATTAATAGGTATTAGAAGTATTCATCTCTACCCACAGCAGATCTTTTCACAGAATCATAGAGTTGGAAAGAGCCCCATAGACCATCAAGTCCAACCCCTGCTCAATGCTAGAATTCCAGCTAGAACATCAGCACCATGTAGCTGTCCAGCCTCTTTTTAAATATGTGAAAATCTAGGTAATTGGTTCCATTGCTGGAGCATCCTTGCCATGAAGAAGTTCCTTCAAATGTTTAGTCAAAATCTGTCCTCCTATAACATAAAACCATTAGACCTGGTCATACCTTCTGATGCAGCAGAGAATAAATCTGCTCCCTCCTTTGAGAGGTCTGCTGTCCTCCTGGAGCCAAGATCAACCACATAACGGAGAGGCTAACCAGGCTGGTCAAGCCCACTGATCATAAGCCCTCATTTTGATTCATGTCGGAATGAATGACACTGCGAGGAGCAGTTTTTACCACATCGCAAAGGACTACGAGCTTATGGGGATGAAGCTTAAGGACCTTGGTGCGCAGGTGGTCATTTTGTCTCTCCTCCCAGTTCAAGGATATGGTGCAAGTAGGGGAAAGGCAATAGCAGAGGTCAACAACTGGCTCTGCACATAGTGCCACCAGCAATGATTTTGGTTTTTGGAACACAGCCTGAATTTCCATGAACATGGGCTTCCGGCAAGGGATGGGCTGCACCTCACAAAACTTGGCAGGAACTTGGCAGGAATGTTTTTGCAAACAGTCTCGCAAGGAGGATTAAGAGGTCTTTAAACTAAGTTCCGCTGGGGAGGGAGACAATATTATTCAGGGCAGGGACTCAGCGAGTGCAGGGGGAAAAGGCCCAAATGATATTGGACAAGTAGTACAAGTAGCCAATGGCGGGAGAAGTAGAAACTATAGTGCAGGGCTTGCAGGAAGGGCCTGGGGACTTAAGTGTCTACATGAATGCACGGAGTATGGGAAACAAGCAAGATGAACTTGAACTGCTAGTACAACAAAATAAACACGATTTGATAGGCATCACCAAGACCTGGTGGGATGAGTCTCATGATTGGAATATAGGAATAGAGGGGTATAGCCTATTTTATAAAAACAGACCAAACAAGAAAGGAGGAGGAGTAGCCTTGTATGTCAAGGATGTTTTCACCTGTGAAGAGCTCCATGACTTAAACCCAGAAAGCCAGGTCGAGAGCATCTGGGTAAGAATTAAGGGAGTGAGAAACAATAGGGATATTCTGGTGGGGGTTTACTACAGACCTCCAACCCAGACTGAGGACTTTGATGATGCCTTCCTCAACCAAATGACTGCACGTTCAAAAAGAAGAGATACAGTAATAATAGGAGATTTCAATTACCTGGATATATGTTGGCAGTCAAACTCTGCCAAGACAGCAAGGTCCAACAAGTTTCTTGCTTGTCTTGCAGACAATTTCATGGTCCAGAAGGTGGAAGAGGTGACAAGGGGATCAAATATTCTAAATCTGATCCTGACCAACAGGGATGACCTTGTGAATGAGGTAGAAGTGGTTGGATCTTTAGGGGGGAGTGACCATGCCCTATTGGAATTTGGCATTCAGTGGGAAGGAGAAGATAAGTGTAGCGAGAAACTCATCTTAGATTTTAAAAAAGCAGACTTCTGTAAACTTAAGGAGCTGATGGCTGGAATTCCGTGGTCAAGAATAGTGAAAGGGAAAGGAATTCAGGAGGCATGGGAGTTCCTTAAAAGGGAGATACTGAAGGCACAGTCTAAAACTGTGCCATTAAGGAGGAAAAATGGAAGGCATCTGAAGAAACCAGAATGGTTTATTAAAGAACTCTCAGCTGAGCTAAGAGTTAAGAGAAACATGTATAGGAAATGGAAGAAGGGGAAACCACCAAAGAAGAATTTAAGCAAGTAGCTAGGAGATGTAGGGAGGAAGTCAGAAAGGCTAAAGCACAGAACGAACTTAGGCTGGCCAGAGACATTAAAAACAATAAAAAGGGCTTTTTTAAATATGTCCGCAGCAAAAGGAAAAAGAAGGAGGTGATAGGGTCGCTGAGCAGAGAAGATGGCGAATTACTAACAGGGGGAAGAGAAAAGGCAGAACTACTTAACAGCTCATTTGCCTCAGTTTTTTCTCAGAAGGATACAAGCACTCAACCTGGCGATTGGGGAGCAGGTGAGGAAGCAGGGGAAATGAGGTACATAATAGAGTACAGGAATACCTGGCCACACTGGATGAAGTCAAGTCTCCAGGGCCAGATGAATTGCATCCCAGAATATTAAAAGAACTGGCAGAGGTCATTTTGGAACCGCTTGCTATAATCTTTGAGACATCTTGGAGGACAGGAGAAGTTCCAGCAGACTGGAAGAGGCCAAATGTTGTCCTCATCTTCAAGAAGGGAAAAAAAGAGGGTCCAAATAATTATTGCCCAGTCAGCCTGACGTCAGCACCCGGAAAGATCCTGGAGCAGATCATTAAGCAGTCAGTTTCTAATCATTTAGAAAGCAATGCGGTAATCATGAAAAGTCAACATGAATTTCTCAAAAATAAGTCATGCCAGACTAACCTTATCTCTTTTTATGATAGAGTTACTAGCTTGATAGATGAAGGGAATGCTGTGGATGTAGCATATCTCGATTTCAGTAAGGCCTTTGACAAAATTCCCCATGACATTCTTGCAAAGAAGCTAGTAAAATGCGTGCTGGACAGGGCTACTGTTAGTAGGATTTGTAATTGGTTGACTGACCAAACCCAAACGGTGATCACGAATGGCTGCTTTTCATCTTGGAGAGAAGTGACTAGTGGTGTGCCACAGGGTTCTGTCCTGGGCCCAGTGCTGTTCAATATTTTTATCAACGACTTGGATGAAGGAATAGAGGGCATGCTCATCAAATCTGCAGATGACACAAATTGGGAGGGGTTGCTAATATGCCAGAGGACAGGATCAAAATTCAAAATGACCTGGATAGATTGGAGAGCTGGGCCAAGGCAAACAAAATGAAATTCAACAGAGAGAAATGTAAGGTCCTACACTTAGGCAGAAATAATGGAATACAGAAATATAGGATGGGGGACATGTGGTTGGATAGCAGTACGTGTGAAAGAGATCTAGGAGTCTTCATAGACCACAAGCTGAACATGAGTCAGCAGTGTGATGCAGCAGCCAAGAAAGCCAATGCAATTCTTGGCTGCATCAATAGGAGTATGGTGTCTAGATCAAGGGGGGTACTGGTACCACTCTATTCTGCTTTGGTTAGACCTCATCTTGAATACTGAATCCAGTTCTGGGCACCCCAATTCAAGAAGGACATGGTCAAGCTGGAGCAAGTCCAGAGGAAGGCGACCAAAATGATGAGGGGCCTGGAAGCCATGCTCTATGAGGATAGACTTAGAGAGCTGGGTATGTTTAGTCTGCAGAAGAGAAGGTTAAGAGGGGACATGATAGCCATGTTTAAATATTTGAAGGGATGCCATGTAGAGGAGGGAGTGGGCTTGTTTTCTGCTGCTCCAGAGACCAGGACAAGGACCAATGGATTCAAGCTGCAGAAAAGGAGATTCCACCTGAACCTCAGGAAGAACTTCCTGACAGGCAGGGCTGTCCAGCAGTGGAATATGCTGCCTCGGAGTGTAGTGGAGTCTCCTACCTTGGAGGTTTTTAAGCAGAGGCTGGATGGCCATCTGTCGGGAGTACTTTGAGGGTGTTCCTGAATGGCAGGGGGTTGGACTGGATGGCCCGTGTGGTCTCTTCCAACTCTACATTTCTATAATTCTATGATTCCTCACTGTGACAGCCCTTTAGTTATTTAAAGAGAGCAAAGCTAAAGCTTTACTTTATTTTGTTAAGCTAATGGGTCCTTCAAGTCTAAGCCACCACAAAACAGTTTGCCTTCCAACATAGATAGTTCACAATATTAAAGCATTGCTGGGATAATCCCCTACTACTACTTTGAGGAATACAGCTGAGCTGAATGCAAGAAAGAGACCTGGCCTTGGGTTGAGATGGAGTGATAATTGCTGCTTTATGAAAAAGTTCTACCACTTTGATCTTACAAGCCCTGCCTCAAAAGAAGGAAACATTTCTGTCTGAGAGTCTAGGGAGCATGGATAAACCTGAGTGGGTAAACCAGTGTCATAATTCTCTAAGGCTAGTTCTTGTTCTTAGTAAAAGATTAGAAGTAATTAATCTGGAATGTGGATGTAGCTGGTAGGCATCAGTTAATGATACAAAGAATCTGGCACATGTGGACAGCTTTCCCCCAAAAAGGGGGGGGATATTTCCCTAACCCACTTTTTGGAAATATGTGCAATGCAAGGGAAAAAAAACACCTATATAGATGGTATCTTATGCCAAACATTATTATCCCACACATCTTTTATTTCTTGTTCCATTGTATCTTATACTTCTACCCATTCTCCTACTTTTTGAACTGTATATTTTCCAGTTAGCATGTGAATCTTTCTTGGATTACATTATGGAAATTTTTGCTGAATGGAGCAGTCAGAAATGAGATCTGGGGGAGGGGAAAAAAGCCCAACACCTTCACTAATGGATAAAAACTAAATGCAAATGCACTGGGATGGAACTCACAAAACTTAATCTAATAGCACAAATAATATCCAAAGAATAAATTAGGGGAAAGGGTCTGGAAAGAAGTTTCTTCTTTTCAGAGACTAAATAAACTAAGTAGTCTATTATTTCATTATTGGATAATTTGGCATTCAGCAAGGCATTCAGTGCACAGAATAAAAGGATTCTGCAAAATGATCTAATTAAGTATGACTTCTTTGATTTAATTCATAAATAATATTATTTGCTCAAGTTACTAGCAGCTGTACGCGTGTAGTCTAGACAGCCTGTCCCTTTCCTTAGAAGTAGGAATCACATGATCCTGCCAATGTTGAACTGCAACTCCAATCATCCATAGCCAGCATAGACAATGGTAAGGAGTACTGGGAACCATAGTCCAAAAACATTTGGGAGCCTGAATGTTTTCCATCTAATTACTTAACATATTCATGCAATAATTGGGCTAAATGGCTACAGTATGCCAGGAACAATCTAAGTTTCTGTAAGGCTTCACCAGTTCTTTTACCAACAAGATATTTAATGCAAAAAGTGAATCCAGAGACATGTGGGCTAGAAACTACCTTGTTCACCTTTAGTCTGAATTTTTCTTTGCTTCTGTGCAAGTGCCTCTTTCCCCAGTATTTGATAAGTGTTTGATTCTCCCTTCCTGTAAATATCAGTTCAAGCACAGATATTTTCCTTAGACAAGAGACAAATGAAAATAATGCATTTAGCTTCTCTTCAGTCTCCTTATCCTCCTTTAGTACTTCATTAATTCTATTGTCACCCACTGGTTTGACTGCCTCTCTAAGGCAGCCTCCTGTTCCTAATGTATTTAAAGAATTCTTTATTGTGAGTCTTCACTGTTGATATTATCAACAATATGCTCCTCTCAATATCCTGTTTTGTACTCTGTGTTAGACTTTGGATTTCCTAAATGACAGTCCAAAGCTTCATGAAGGTCACATATGAGTCAGGTATAAATACAGTGTACTGTTACCCTGACTTCTGCGAGGTTCTCTTGGGGACACCTTGATTAGCTCAACAAACACAAAAATTGGGGAATTTTAATGGAGCACTTGCTTTAGCAAAATGGAGGGCAGGGTAACTCTAGCGAGACCTTTTACCCAATGTCTACCGAGTCAGACCACACAAAAACCAGCCAATCGTTCAATCAAGATATTTTATTAGCAAATATTTTCACACACACACACAGAGGCAATAGCTCACGCAAGCACACAAGGACTATCGAGATGGAAAGAGGTGAAAATTGATAGGGGAAAAGCAGAGGGAATGTGGAAGGTGAGATACTGCACCTGTTCCAGAAGTCTTTGGCCAGGGAAAAAAGGCAATCAGAGAAAAACACAGGGCAGTGAGGGGGTTCAGGGGAGTCTCAACTAACAGAATGATGGTCTGCTAGACTAGCATTGGAGAACTCCAGAAAAGGTCTCAAAAAGGGGGTCTAGTTATAGGGTGAAACATGCCTCGGGGTCAGTCCCTTTCCAGGAAAGGATAATGGTTGCCTGATAGCTGCCTGATAGCTGCCTGATGGCTGGACCTTGCTTTGATATGTCTCACTTGTTTCAAGCATTCCAGGGGAATCAGGCAATCTTGCCAAAGTATTGTTGTAGCTGATGGCCCATTACCTGTGTGTACATGCCTTTCCGAGTTTTCCTGTGGAGATGTGACGGGGGAAGTTTCTGATCTTTGATCTTCTGTCGATCATTGGCCTGGCTGTCCACACACCAGTTCGGTCACCTCTGGCTTGGGTGCATTTTTAATATTAAAATTATACTCCCCAGGAAGGGGTCTGCTAACAGGGGTTACAGCACCTACCCAATCATCATCACTTATGCATATGCCAGCATCACTGTACATCATGCTTTACAGGAAAACAAGAACAAACAATTTCCTACCCTCAGGCTTATAACCTAAGCAAACCTAAAACACAAAGAAAGGGGTGGCAACATGGTAGGGAATTAAGTCAAGCAGATATTGCCTCATCTTCTCTCTTCTAAGGCTAGGGCAGTGACAACTGGAATGGAAGGAAAGTGTTCCAACTGCTCATGGTCTAGGCATGATGAAACTGTTCCTGCCTCTTCCTTCTCCCCCTTTGAGGTGACATGAGTGGCTGTTGGACATGGAAGGAGACATGGATTAATGGGCTTTCATCTGCTTCTGGACCTAGGCATGATGGAGCTCTGTCTGCCTCTTCTTCTCTCTCTCCAGGGCCAGGAAAGTGGCAGGTGGAATGAAAGAAAGTCCTTTCATCTGCTTGTTTACAAATCCTCCAGGAGAGTAAGATTTCAGGACATAGAACTTAGGCTTTTCAAAAATGTCTTATTACTGACCTGTAGAGATTCTCACATAACAGACACATACTTTTTTTTAAAAAAAAAAAATACTGCATTTTGATTTTTCAAAATATTCTTATAAAATTTTGCAGACAGTGTAGCCATGCCAACTTTACAAAATAATCTTTTCTGAAGTTTTAAAGATTTTTGAATGTGGATTTTATTGGTCCTTGTGGCATTTGTAGAGGGAAAAACATTTTTTATCTAGAGGGAATTTTTTTTTTTTTATCAACACTGCTGCAGAAATTCATGTTTAGTAGGAGGTCAAGAAAAAGGTGAACATTTCTAGGTAATTTCTAGTCTCCACAATAGTAGTGGGGAACAGTTTGTATATGTCTTCTCGATGAATCATGACAAGAAAACATCTTCCTGTTAGAATGGTAAGTTTAAGTAGCATGTGTGGCATCTTGCCTTTTCTTGCTTCAGCAAAGGACACAGAAAGATGTGGCCACAGAAAGGTGGCAAAGAGGTAATCACAGTCATTTCAGCATTATTCAGGTTGTTGACCGTCCTTGTTGTAAACTGAAAGATGCAAATTGATGCTATAATAGAGAGAGAGAGTGTGTGTGTGTGTGTGTGTGTGTGTTCATTTAGGAAACTGGTAGTTTAGGTTTCAAGTGCATACAAAAAGCTTTACTTTTTTTTCATATTTCATTAAAGTTCAGTTTGGATGTGGTCAAAGTCTACTGGCTGTGTTTCAAAGGGACACACGGGGAAATTCTTAGGTGTAGTGAAGCTTAACACAGAAGTGTCTGGAATTATCCAAGCCTCCCTTTGGATCTTTGCATCGCCAAGTGCTGACCATCTGCCAATATAAAATAATTTGTCTTATAGGAATAATTACCATTCCCAATTTAATTGTAGAGAAAATTTCCTTTCCAAAAATTGGCATTCTAAAGGTCAGATTATTTTTCTTCAAAAGATTGCTTACTTTCAATTATGCATGGGTAGAAATTGGCTGTCTTCAGTTTATCACCCTGTTTTGAGCCCCCTTAACACTCCAAAATAGTTTCAGGGGCAGGAGTTAATAGGATCTGCTTAGAAATCATCCACACCTGGTTTTCAGGTAGCTATTAGAGCAATGGGCAGGAGGGAGGAAAATTGAAAAGTCCATGATGTATGCCAATATCACATTGGTCTAGTTGAAAGACTGCTGGTTTTGGAGGTACAACTGCAGTTGCAGAGCCTCTGGGAGCCAAAGCATTGCCTCTGCATGGAGGTACCCTGAGGGACCTAAGTGGGAAGAGGAGATTTTTCCACTGTTGTTGCATTCTGTTGCTGCTTATTTGTTAATAAGTGTTGGAAAGCGTGAGCGTGTACTGAATCTCTCAAACAGACTAACCAAATTACCAAGGCAGAAGGTCAACATCAACCAGTTCCAAATCCATTCACGCAGGGAATCATTACAGATGAGTAAATCTAGGTAACTGTTTCATATTCACAATTGTTATTGTGTTATCATTGTGACACTATTGCTACAAACCCTCACACACACACACACACTTCCTTTACTGGGCATTAATAGCATGAGGAGAAAGAGGTCCATTCTGCTGGTGATCAGAGCCTGGGTGAATAACATTTCCATCATGTTTCAGGGGGCTTGGCCATGAGCGGTTACTTAGTTAAGTATACTCATGTGATGTGGAATACTGGCCTATGTTTTATACACATTCATACTGATGCTGCAGCAAAATAATTATATGAACAGAGTACATTATGTAAATCCATCACAAGTACATATGTACACTTCTCAGTTTTCATGATTTATGTAAAATATTAAGAAATGAAGAGGAGTAATGTGCTTTATGCTGCACACTGAAGCATGAAACCCCATTCTCTGGACAGTGGAAATTATTCCTTCCATATTTCAAAAAGATGTGAAAGTGTCCCTTCAGTTAAGGTAGGTGAGGAAACGAAAAGGCTTTGCATTAGAATACTCTTTATTCTATTGCTTATAAAAATGATGCCCATTGAACTAATAATTTGAAGTACAGCAACCATGAGTTATTTGATAAGCGTGAGAATATGCCAAATTTACAACTAGTCTGATAGCATCTACAGAGGGTTAAAAGGTGCTGAAAAAATCAAAAGACTGACCCATTTTTGTTGTATTTTCAAAAAGGTATATCATATATTTCTGTCAAATTTGAGTGAAAATTACTAATGTACCCTATTCTAGTTTGTCAAGGTGGGTCATCCAAAAGACGAGTGACTCAGAGGTCCACCAATGGTGCCAGTGCCTCTGTGGAACAGTGAGGAATTAAAGCTCAAGCAGGAAGGCTTGCAAAGGATAGTGGTAGTAAACTTACAGTATCTTTCCACCTTTGTATACTGGTATTCATGCAGTGACACCAGTTGGAGATTCAAAGAATGTTTTATTGGGGGAAAATCACAAACACATAGAAGATTCAAGCAGTGTCACAACCATATGAAGCTAACCAAAGGAAAGGAGGGAAAATTGGATAGTGAGGAGTTGGGATAAAGTTGATGATATTTACCTATCCCAAAGGGAAGAGAAGGAGCAATGTGGCTCAGGCTAGGGGTCTGAGGGTAGCACAAGAATGTGCATCTGAGCAGCAGAGTGATGGCCTATGTTCAGTATATATTCAGAGCCAGGGTTTAAATACCATTTTTGTGCCCTGAAGGGGAAGATGTTAATGTCTTGCTGGTAGAGCAAGCAATGGGGTCTGGAATGGGCTAATGGTCTTAGCATTAGCTGACAAAGCATTGATGGGAATCATGATAGCTTCTTAATGTCTAAGCAGGTGAGAAAACAAAGAAGAGTTTTGGCAGGAAAAGGAAAAAGGTTGTTGACCGCTGCTTGCTCTATGGATATAATTTTGCATGCTATTATGTTTGAAGGCTGAGTGTTTTAAGGGATTATTGCAAGCTCATAAGAACTTGAACTTCCTGATTGATACAACCTGGCCATGCCCTGAGTTCTCTTATGACCTATTTTGCATATGTTCAGCTAGTCCTCTTTGCCAGCATGGCTTTTCAGCCACAACAGTGTAGGATTTATATTTTGTACCAATTAAATAATGTTCGTTCTTAATCATATCATGGGGTGGGGATGTATGGCATGGTAACAAAGGAAGGCTGCCTTTGATCAGAAAGACCAAAACAAAGTCTGAATGGCTAATGCCAAGGAGGTAAATTTTGTGACATTGCACATGATCATTCCTTATCACAGGACATTCTGTGATTGGCATTGGGCTTCACTTCTGAGTTCCTGGTTTTGCAAATCTTGGGTCATGATGAAATAGCTTTAACTCTGGTCTTCAAGTGACAGGCTTTTTGAGTATTGAATATTTCTATCAGTCTTAGGCCCTTTTCGCACTTTACCTTTTCCCGGTGCTGGGCTGCTCGGCTCACACATGAAGGCTTGGGAGGAACGCTGTCGCATCCCTCCTGCTTTGGCTCCGCAGCTCCCTCCTCATCGTGCAAACGCCCTGCCTCTTCCATTTGAAGTGCAGCCTGGGACCTCGCAGGCTGCACTGAGGAGAGGCCGCGTGACTGGCCTGGCTCCCGAGGCTCCACACACCAGATAAGTGCGCGCAGGGCCCCGGAGCGATGTGTGACCACACAGCATTTTCGGCTTGGAGCCAAAAATAAAAAAATGCTTGCGCGGTCCGCGTCAGGCCTTTGAGCATCGCGCAAATGTGAGTGCATCGTATGGACTGCTCCTCACATTTACGCTATGCTCAAGGGGCCCTTTCACTTCAGAAATGCCATGCGAAAAGGGCCGTAAAGAGCTATGTCACTATTGACACTTATGGGAAGCTCCATTCATATGGGAGCTCCATGTATACATCATAGTTCACATGGAGTTTTAAGTCAGGGAGATTAACTTCATCATGAACATAAATTAGATATGAACACTTCAGAGCAAAATTATTATGAATTAGATTTTTAACTTAATACTTGGTTATCAATAAAAAAATGAATAGGGAAAATAAATTGCAAGAACATATGAATAATTTACTGATACTTCAACACTCCTCAACCCTTCAATGACAAGAGATATGGAATTGCACAACCTGATTTTTAAACAACACCAGGATTTAGATTTGCTTGTATATGTGTCAGCAGTCCCCAAAGACCCATAAAATAGTATTAAAGCTGTTATGCTTTTAAAGGGATATTAAAACATAATGGACTGTTCATTTATATTGCATCTTATTGATATTTTACCTCATTATGTTTTGGGCAGAGAGTCAAGATAACATTTATAGGGACAGCAAATAAAAATTAATTCAGCCTCATAAAGAATGGTGTTATAATATTTATTCTTCCAAGTGTTAAACATTTTATGAAGGTTATTTGATTGAAGCAGTGATTAAATTTAGAGAGGATAAAATCACTTTGTCTTGAGAAAGAGCCAATGAGATTTGGGGGGATTTTTTGTCATATTAAATGTATATAAAAATAATTTCAACCTTCAAAGAAATAAACATATAGTACCATTCGGCATAGATATTTAAATGATAACTTCAGGTAGATTTCACCAGCATCCTTTCCCAGATGAAAGGATTTCTATATACACATAAAGAAACAAGCAGATGGAAGAAGGAGCGATAAAGAATAGAAACACGGAGCAGATTTTGTAGTGTATCTAGAGTACATCATTATATTAATTGGACTTTAACTGTCATGGCTCCATCCTATGGTATACTGGAATTTGAAGTTTGATGAGGTATTTAGAATTCTTCTGAAATGCAGCAGTAAAAAAATACTAAGTATCTCACAAAACACAAATCCCAGGATTCTGTAGGATGGAATGACATATAGTCCAAAACTGCTTTAACTTGTATAGTGTAGATACTAGTCCAGAGGGCAAAACCAGTGCATGGGCATTGCAAACTTCATTGAAATGTTATGAAAATGTTCCAACAGTAAGAACTGTTCAATGTGGTGGGCTCTCCTTCACTTGAGATATTTAATTGGGGGATGGATGATCATCTCCCAGGAATGCTGTAGTTTTATCCTGTATTACAGTTCTTACACTGAACAGAAGACTGCAGTAGATTAACTCCAGAGTGTTTTGTATTGGTACCAACTCCTTAATAAGTCAGCCCAGAAGGCCTCAGGGTCTGGAAGAAGGAATAAAAAGGAATGCTTTCAGGGAAGCAAAGAGAGCATTTGGGGTCTTCATCATATTCTCAAAGGCCAGAACGGCTCTGGGTATAGTCAGTTGAGTTTTACATTTCTTAAAGTCAGAAGTTACTCTCTGTTCCAAGACATTTCAGCGAATAATGGTTATCTGTAGACATCTCTGTGAGGTGCTGCTTCCTATATTTACAAAGTACATTCTAATTCTAAGAAGATTCTTCCAAATTTTCTTACTATCTAAGACAAGGCTCACATTGTGCATGCACCACCAACCTACAGTCAATTAGCCAGCCAACCAGTCAGCCAGCCAACCCTGCTCTGAGAGTTTAGGGGACTCTTGGGCTTGTGTGTCACCTCAGCTTTTAGATCAGGCTTTTTGTTTTGTTGGTGTGAATCCAAATGCACTGACCAATGGCTCCCTTCCCTTTCTTTCCTCACAACTGGGCTGTTCTAATAGTCTGACTTCCACAAACATAGGATGAGGCAGCTGCAGCAGCACTTGTACCCCCTTCCCCTGTGCACACAATGGTGTTGGTGGCTTCACTGCATCTTTCTGCCAAAGGCTAAAAGAGAAGTCAAGAGGAGCCACAAGCATTTGGGCACTTCATCCTTCTTGTTCACTCACTCTTTCTCTATCTGCCTTGTCCTTCTTTCTGCTGCTCCCTTTCATTCTCCTCACCTGGAGACCCTTCTGTACATGTTTTCCAAGAAGTTCACCTCATGCTCTGGGTCTGGTGAGTGGGAGGGGGAAGGAGGCAGCTCAGAGGTCAGATTTACAGAGAGAACAAAGACAGAGTTTTGCTTTGTTTTCCTCCTTATCTTTCTCCTCCTCCTTTGGGCTCTATTTAGCCTCTGGAATGGGATGCAGAGGTGCTAGGATTAGCCAGCCCAAGAAAGTTACCCATCTTGATGTCATGCTGGGCTGGGTGTGGGGGTGTTCAGCTTACAACCTTGCATAGTTCTGTCAAATGAGGCAACCACCTCACCAAGATGAATGGCAGGGCTAGCCTTGATTTCTCATTCTGCAAATCTTACTGCAGGAATTTAACATTTTAGGACTGAGTTCTCATGGATTATCGCAATAGCTCTTAGGTAAGTGAAGATCGAGCTTAGTAATTTGTCCTAGATACTTGTTTCAGTTATCATGCATTGGTACATTTTCATGACATGCTTCCTGATACACACATTATCAGGATGCTGCTGAAACATGAGTTTGTCTCCATAAATGTTGAAATTGCACTGTGCTTTATTTTCGAAGATATTGCTTACCAGCATGTGGGGAAAAAAGAGAAGGAAACCTCTTCTTAAAAATCTCCACAAACTCCTAGGCTCATCTTCCTTTAGCCTCTGTGGTGATTGTTATGACTGAATCATAGAACTCAGCAGGAATCTTCCCCACTCCAACAGAGCACAGGAAGGAGGTCTTTAAGAGGAACCAACCAGCTAGCCACTCTATTTCTGTGACAGTGTACTCTAATCTGTAGAAAACCATACACACATTGCTTTAATTTTACACCAAGCTGTTGGGCCAGTCCAAAGTATTTTACTGATTGAGACAGAGTAGCAAATGTGTTTATTTATGTACCTCTTCCTTTCTAATATGTTTACATCATTCAGGGCCTCTAATAGGAATTAAAAGCAGTAAAATGCAATAAAATTACAAAATAATGAAAAGATTATATAGAAATACAAAATAGAGAAAGCACCATAGCTCCCTAAGTAAAAGGAAGTGTAATGACCAATGCAGCTACGTAAAGATTTCCACTATCAATATTAATAATAATGAATTAATTTTTGAAGATATCCCACATTTCACAAATAAAATCAATCTTAAGTTAACATTCTAAGCTCTGGCGGAGATGCACTGTGAGCCCTTGCTTCAGGAAGCCCAATATCACTTTACTTTATAATAAATAGAGAACAGAAAAATATCTTGTTTTAATATCTTCATGCCTAATCTCAGATTATATCTTAATGGAACTTTCAGGATTTATTAATGATGTCCTTGACTGCCATTATTTAGAAAGCAAGGCTGAAAAACACAAGGTATATTGTAATTCAGATTGTAAATAAATGCTTAGTTTGAAGAAAATAGATCTGCTTTTTATTGAAAACTAGAATTTCATGATTTAACTCTATTCCTTTCTTTTTAAAAAGATTTTTTTTTAAAAAAATAATAGAAAGACAACATAGAGAAGACAAACTGTCCAATAAAGAAACTGCTTGAGTTAATTAATTGATCACATTTACACTGTTAAAATGTCAAGCTTCACAAGCAAATTAATTCCATTTAGGGTGCATGTCTCAACTGAAGACATATGAAGAGTGACATGTTCAACATTTAAAGGTCCAACTGTCAATAGGCATATCACACTGGCTGAATTTACAGCAGACTGCAGCATTGCTAAGAACAACCGTGTTATTTTTAAATCAGTGGACAAAGCGATCTTTAGGTATTCCTGTACCACTACAGAAAAGACTGTAATAATTTTATTTTTAGTACATGCTCAACAAACCATAGTTTAAAAAAACTCCAGGAAGTTCCTCCTTCCTTGCAGTTCCTCCCCCCTGGCAAAATGCTACCCCTGATGAGGCCTGTCAGGCCCTAGCATCACTATTTTTTCAAAATCCAGAGATAATACTTTTCTCTGTTCCCAGGAGAAGATGGCGATCTTTAAATATTGAGCTTTTTGATATCCCTATTAAGTTAAGGGGCAGGCGGGAAGTGTCATATTATATATTGAGTTTCATTTTTTTTAAGTTTTCTGTATTTTAATTGTAAGATGCCTTTAGTCTTTCAATGAAAAACTGTCCCCCCTCCTCCTACCCAGGAAATGACAAACATTAGAGAGGGTGGCACTGATGAATAATACTTCGAGCAAGTGCAGATAGAATGCCCATGGTGTATCCCTGCTACACAATTACAGCATGTCAATACCACCTTAACTGTACCCGATGGAATCTTGGAACCACTAGCTTCATGAGGGACTTAGCACTATCTGCTAGGAGGTTCTACTGCTGTAGTTCCAGGGAAGTGGAACAGAATTCTCCAGCAGAGAGCATTCCAAATGCTGCACCAAAGTACAGTCCCTGGATTCCAGAGGATGGAGCCAGATGATATCCATGAACTGTAATTATGAAGTATGAATACACATTGTGTCTCTCTGGTCTACACAAAAGAGATTGGGAACGTGCCATCGATTTCATAGAATCACAGAACTGGTAGGGACTGCAAGAGCCATCTCATTCAACCCTCTGCCACTCAGGAATACACAACTAAAGCACTTCTGAGAGATGATCATGAAACCTCTGCATAAAAACCTTCAAGGAAGGAAAATTCACAAACCTCCAAGGCAATCTATTACACTGTTGAACAGCTCTTATTATCAGGAAGTTCTTCTTAATGTTTAGGTGGAATTTCTTTCCTAGTATTTTAAATTCATTGGTTTCTTTCCTATTTTCATGAGCAGCAGAAAACAAGCTTGCTCCATCTTCCACATGGTATCCCTGCATATATTTAAACATGGCTGTACTGCACCCCTGAACCTTCTCTTCTGTGAGCTAAATATACTCAGCTCCCTGAGCTGTCCCTCATAGGGTTTGTTTTCCAGATTTTTGCCATCCTTGATCACTCTTCTGTGGACACATTCCAGTCTTTCAATAGCCTTCTTGGATTATGGTGACCAGCAGTGACCAAAGCAGAATGTTGTTGTGTGCCTTCAAATCATTTCTGACTTATGACTACTTTAAGGTGAACCTATCATGGGTTTTTGGGGGCCTGAGAGTGTGTGATGTTCCCAAGGTCACCCAGTTGGTTTCCATGGCCGAGCGGGGAACCGAATCCTGGTCTCCAGGGTAGTAATCAAACACTCAAACTACTACACCAGATTGGCTCTCAAAGCAGAATAGAGTGATACTACTAGTAAGTTTCATCTGAACACTATACTCCTGTTAATGCAGCCTACAACTACACTGGGGCCCTTTCTGAAATAGCCTCCCATCCAGGAATGGGAACAGGAGAAGAGTGGAACCACGATGATACTTCATTGCAGTCCCGCTCCTCTCTTGTTCCCAGGTGGCATGATCACAGATTAAATCATTGATGGATTTTCTCCATCGTTGACCCATGATTGCACCACCATCCCGCACTTACCTGTCCTGCAAAAGGCTCAGAAGTGCGAGTATAGTGCTTCCTGCCCTAGTATAGCCTGGGAAAATATCTGGCTGCATTGCAGAGGGAAGAGGCATGTTTATTGAGCTCCCTTGCACAGACAGCCAGTCTGGTGTGGAGGGGAGAACTCCTGTTACACTTCCTTCCTGGCAGAGTTGCTGCTGGGATCACCACAGGAGGACCAGGCAAGAAAGTAGGGTATGGAAAGGACCTGGCTTTTTTGGCTGTTGGTTAATCATACAGTTGTTTCAGTGTTCTTTGTTCTCAAACTCTTGAGGTGTATGTATTCTTTGTTCCCATACTCTTGAGTTTGTCCTGCCTAAATAAGTGTGAACTATGGCTATGTAACTTTAGTAAAAATTGTTGTACATGACGCTTCACCTCAGTTAGAAGACACTACAGAGATGGCAGTGGCTGGAAAGTCAAAAGAATTCCAATTCCTGGTCCTTTGGCACTATCTTCTTCATCTTTGTTAAGAAAGAACCAAATGTTATATTCCAGCAGACCCCAAATGCCTTATGTAATTTTGTTCCATGTAGGCTGTACAGTACTAACTAGAGTCAAGCACAACTGAGATTGTATCTGAGATACTCATTTTGATCTCAAAATAAATATTTCTTTGCGAAGAACTAATCTAATCTCTAATGATTGTGCTCTGAATAGAAGTAGATAGGAAAATAATAAATCTTCAGCTTTTACAAGACAGCAGTTGAAGAAATATTACATTCTCTTCACAGATATATTAGGGACATAATGGTATACACTGACTTTAAAGTACCTTACAAAGCAGTAAGTCCTGATAGGGGACAGGGAGGACTTAAATAGATTTTTAAAAATTAGTTTGATATCATTTCCCGCTCCTTCCCCAGTCACAGTGCCTCAGCAACATGTTAATAAATTCTTCTGGCTAACTGAACTAATCTATAACCTGTTAATTGCATCTATCATTGTCTTGTTGCGTCTCATCTAGCAGTATGTTTACAGAGGCTGCCTGCCAGAAAACACAGCCAAGCAATCATTTTCATCCTGAACAATTCTTCTCCTATTTAGGCTGGTGGAAAACATCACTTTTGTTTCAATTACTGATTGCAACATTTTGTTCTCTCTAGTAAGTATAGTGGTGAATGTAAATTTTCCTGTATCTGGAAGATGTAAGGTACTAGAGCAGTCTTTGTCAAGCAGTGGGCACATGTATGAGTGACATGCTGGTTTCCACTCACTTCTATACATTAGCACTCATTCTTGATCACTTACACCAAGAGGGAGGTGGGCATGACTCACTTTCACACATTGAATGTGTGAGTGGGATTTGTGCAGCCATACAGGCTTGTCCCACCCACTGTCATTGTTCTATAGCCAGCACAATCCCCTGGCAAAAGTCTATTTGACTGCTTATAAGTAGAAGCTCTCCATACACATCTCATTTGTATACACAGGGAACTTTGCATGCATATCAAATCCAGAGCTGCTCTGTAGTCAGGCAGTTGCTATCTTTTTAGCTTTCTGTAAAAACAAGTAACATTTATTCATAATTCGTTCTGATTCTTTGCCCTGCTCCTGAATGTGATTCAGACACATTTCATCCATTCAAAAGGCATTCTGATGGACTCCATTTCAACATTGCATTTCACTACAAGTCTTCTCAGGTATTTGGTCTGAGAACTGAGCATGCTTATCATGACCTCTGCATCCTGTTTCACTTTGCAAGCACTTTCCCCCATCCCCAGGCTTCTCCATAGTGCATGGTTATCTGACACTTGGCCTTTCTTGAAAAGAGCACATTGTTTGGAGAGTGGCTGTTTTGGTGTGACTGAAGAACAGAGAAAGGGTCTTCTCTTCTTAGGCCCTTTCTACACCTTACCTTTTCGCAGCACTAGGGCACGGGGATCAACACAAGCAGCCTCTTGCGAGAGACTCTCACACCCCTACTGTTTCGCCTCTGCAGCCACTGCCTGCTGGCAAGCAGGCAGTGTGAGAGCTCCTCCTTTTCCTTCTGCAGCACAGCCTGGAATTTTCCCAGGCTGTGCTGGGGCAGGAAGCGCAAGCACCACAGCTCTGGAGGCCCCACACACACGGTAAGTGCTCGTGGGGCCCTGGAACAATGCGCAATCACACGCCATTTTCGGCTACAAGCCAAAAATGAAATAGTGCGCGATCAGCACCTGCCAGCCCCCGCAGCATCGCACAATTGCAAGGACATCATGTGGACTGCTCCTCGCAATTGTGTGACACTCCAGAGGCCCTATCACATGGCGAATGCTGTGCAAAAAGGGCCTTACTCTCAGTTATGTGTATATATGTACTGCATCAGAGGAGAGTTTGGTGCTACAAGGAAGAACAGACAGTTTAGAAAACAGACAAGAATTAGCAACAGGGAGAAGAAGCTGTCACAGACCATCCTAGCCTTGTCTCCTGAACAGGAGAAGGACCAGCCAAAAAGAGGGTTTGCAGTCCTATGCAACCATGGCCCTTGCTGCCTCCCCCAAAGAATGTTTCACTTTCACCAGGTGGATGTATTTATTTGGGAAGCTGTTTCCAGCAACACAGCACCAAATTTTTAATTCTACAAAGCAATCCTCTTTTTGCAAGAGTGGTAGGTTTTAGACACGGGGTGGACAACTAAATAACTGCAAGCCACAGCAATATTAACTTTTTAAAGGTTTACCAATCTGCTGTAAAGCAACAACAACAACTTTTCTTTGATTAGAGATCACAGTTAGATCCCAAAATGAATGAAATTGTCTCAGTTTACAGTGAGTCCCCATTGAGCAATAGAAAAACAAAGACAGAATAAATAAATTTCTCTAAACCTATCAAATCACACTTCCTGTGACATATAATTCTCACACATTTCCTGTTGTCTTCCTCTCAGGTTTCAGGCAAGCAGTGTTTTCTAGAGGCATACTGGCAAGCTTTTCTTCCACGGATCAAGCCTCACACTCTGGCTATTTCTCTGTTTTTGACTCCTTTCTTGAGTTATTTCTTGTTGGCCTACTTGTCTGTATACTCCATGTTCTTTCTCCTTCACTTCTTTATTTCAATTGTTCTTCTACCTTTCTTTCCACAGCTTCAGCTCGGCTTCCACTTACCCCTTTCTTCTAGCTCTCACTTTCAACAACTTCCCTCTCCCTCCTGGGCCAACTCACTTAGGTACACAATTTTGTTTTCACTTTCCATTCTCTCTGAGCCCCTTGTACTTCAGAAGAAATTAAACTTCTGTAGCCAGTATGGTGTAGTAGTTTGATTACTGGACTACCACTCTAGAGAATAGGGTAGAAATGCCACTTGGTCATAGAAAGCTACTGGACAAGTCACATTCTTCAGATATACCAATGCCAAACAGCATAAATATACCAATGCAACGCAACACAACATAAAAGCACTATTAAACCCACACATATTAATAAAACAATATAAAACACTGTTCCTTCACTGAAATATGCCAGGACTTCCATGGGGTTTGGGCAGCACTCTCACCCTAAGATTTCTCCCTTTATGCTGATGCTAGGGATGTGAATGAATACTTGCAAATTTTCAAGAGAGATAAAGGCATCCTATCAAGTGTCCTGTCCAGAAAGCCAGCCATGGTTCACAATCCTCCATGTAAGGCCCTGCTTTGAGGGTGCCTGATATCAATATGGTTTAGACTGGAACCATATCTCATTGGCATCATATTTAATTGGCAGCACACTTTAATTGCCACTAATATCAAATTCAAGCCTGAGAGGTAACTGAGAGGTCAAACTAAGTGAGGGAAGAAATCTGATTGTAAATGAGGGGCTAGTCAACCCAACCTAAACACTCTCTAGATGAGATTAGGTCATTTGCCAGGCAGTAACCATTGTTCCTGTGGATGATTGGCTTAAGTAGAAGCTGAATGTCTTCCCAGGCAATGCAATTGTAAGAAGCCCACCAAGATGTTACCCCAGTGGCAGACCCCCTCCCCAGGGGAATATGAATTTGTTATCAAATATACCTGCCATGCCAGAAAGGTTGCCTGGGTGGGTATGTAGACAAATAGGTCGAATGACCGGAACTAGGTCAAGGCCAGGAAAATCCCCAGTCATGTTTCCCCAAGGAGACCTCAGGCTAAACACATCCACACAGACAAAGGGTCCTCAGCCACGAATAACCAACTTGAGGGGATTACTGGGTTTTCCTCAGGTTGAGCAACTCCAGTTTGGAAAATCCTATTAGGTGAGGTCCATCTGCATGAACCAATCATGCAACCTATCAAGTTGCTATTGTGTGGCATTTTGGCCATTGTTCTTCCCTGGAGAGGGCCTGCCCTCGAGGTACATTCTGCCCTATAAGTAGTCACAGTTTTGGAAGGTCTCTTCAGAGAACTCCCCACCACGCTAGCAGACCAGCACTCTGTTAGTTGAGTGATCCCCTCAGCTGCCTCTCTTTGCTGAGCTCCATCCTTCTCACTATTTCCCAGACTGAGGACTTCAGGATAGGTGTAGTATCACTGCCCTTACACCCTCTCTGCTAAATCCCCTGTCAATTTTCACTTCTTTCTCTTCTCACTAGGCCTTGTGTGCATGAGTAAGTGAGTGCATTGGTGCATGAGAACATAATTATTAATAAAAAACATTTATTAGTATGTTTGTCTGGCTTTTTGCTTGGCCTGACCCCATAAACATTGGGTAAAAGATTCTGCTGGGTTACTCTACTGCTCCTCTTGCTATTGCCAGTGCTCTGGTAATTTCCCCAACCTTTGCTTTTTGGAGTGAATCAAGGTGTCCCCCACGGGACCCCCAGAAGTCAGAGTAACAAGGACATTGTGTCATGAGCCAGGCTGATCTTGCTCCCGATTCGGACTTGGTCATCAAGCCTGGGGAGGATCCCCTGGAGGGGTCTTCTGGTGAGGGGTTTCCTCCAGAGCCTAGGGAGGAGTGACTGTGACCCCACAGCTGTACCTGGCGTGGAGCCTGGGCCAGCACTGGCAGTGGACATGTGTGCTCCAGAGGCAGAGGTCTGTGTTTCTGACTCCAGTACAGAGTTTGCAGTGGACCCTCCCCCACGGGCGTCTGGAGAAGGAGGTGGTCCGGAGGTCTCAGCAACTGCGGGAGAAGCGATTAGAGGCTCCAGCTGCGAGTGGGGCCAATGGACATTTGATCTGCCTTGGCTGGACTTGAACTGATTATTTAAGCCGGATGCTGTTGGGGTTGGGCACGGGGCAACAACCGTCTACCAACTGTGTCTCTGCGTCCCGTGTCGGGGGCTCTTGTTCCAGTCTGACCTAGCTGCTTGAGTTTGCCGTTCCAAGGTCTTGCTGTCTGTTTATGCTGACATGGTAAAGTAACTCTTTGATTTATTGCTACTAAAGTTATAAAACCCAGCTTCTGCCTCTGCGTCTGCTTAGTTGCTGCCTGGACATTGACACACTGACTGACAGATACGCATCCCTTGTGCACCTGGACTCCTTCCTTTTGCCTCGTAGCACCCACAATAGGCAGCTATTACAACAACATTATGTCCTAGTCACCCAAACACTGCTAACATTAGTGGGTTGATAGTCCATTATCTGTGTTACAACCCCCATTGTTCCACACCTGAAACTACACATACCTTCCACTAGCACAAGCTGTTTTTTGGTTATACATACTCCTGATTTCAGGATGCCCAGTGCAATCTCTCAAAAGTCTACCCATCACTCTATCCATCTGATTCCCGGACAAGAACTGTCTTTATGTTCTACCTAAGTAAGCCATATTTCAACCTCTTCACTGCTCTTCTGGACTGCTAATTATAAACCCTAGCTCTCAGCCTCTCTATACATAATTTTTCCTCCCTTTTATCCTTCAGTTAGGTCTTGTGTGAATGTTTGGTAGTGTGTGTCTTGTGTGCATGCATGAGTGAATTCCCCTCAATAAAACACATTTTTAGCTTACTTTTGAATCTCTAGCTGGTTCTTTTCCTGCATGAGCCCATAAACATTGGTAGAAAAGATCTTGTTAAGTTACCCCCCCTCGCAAGCCTCCTCTTTGAGCTCATTCCCCACATCTGCTAGGAGGCATTGACATCATGGGGTAGCCCTTGTGGCACCTGTGTTTTGGAGTAACATCCAATAGAATCTATAGTAGTAGCCACAGGCAAGGTTTACAAAAGCTTATTAGTTAGTTACCATTTTGTTTTTAGCAGTCCAAGCCAATAATAAATTCAGAGTGTCACTTCAAGGGAGTATCCAGCAACAACATCTGTACACAAAACAAGGGGTCAAGGTTTTCCAGGAACACTAGCCAAGAATCAAAACAAGAACACTTTGCTTCTACCAAAATGCCAGTTGTCTGTAATGAACTTCTCCCCACTCCATCCCTTGTATTTATTAGCCAGCAGCCTCTCCCAGCTGTTTGTCTAGTTAATGTCTCTTCTCTGTATAAATGCTCTGAGTCTTCTGGGCTCTCCCTTTTTTATTTATGCTGGGCTGCGGTAAGTATTGTTCTGTTCATGGCTGTGTGTTGTGGCTGTTGGGGAGGATCCTGTCTGCATTTGCACCTGAGTGCTGGGGTTGGGACATGATATCAAGAAAAGGACCAAACATAGTCTTTAAAAAATGTCATTGTTTTCCACCACCAAAGGTTTTGTCCCCCAAACACTGTATTTTATGCAATACCATCGTCTTTGTCCAAGATGGTATATTTTACACATAGTACACTTTTTTCTGAAAACAAAATTCAGGATTCCATAGAATGTTGCCACGGTAGTTAAAGTGGCACCATGGTGCTATAATTATGTAGTGTGAAAGGGCTCCTAGTGCTGGAATCTTCTAAATGAAGATAAGCTACTGATTGTGTTTCAGCAAACTAACTGCAGAGGGAACAGGAATGAACATTTTACATATCTTTTGTTGGATGTATGAAGATAGAATTTTACAATGTATTCCTTCCCCCTCATACTCTTAATAATGAAGATGAGAGCTTAAGTTACACCAACACCAATGGCAGCTCAGAAAGAAATATACTCAATAAGGATATTTTTGAGGTTCTCTAGGGGCTAGTGAGTAAGGACAGTGGTGCCCTGAGCCCTGAAAGAAGACAATCTTTGAGCTGGTTTTATTAATGTTTCTAAAGTTTCACAACCCAAGTAGCCAAGAATATGAAGACTCCTTTGTCGGAGGCTTTTCTAACTGTTCTCTGTTTCCTTTAACTCTTAAGTATACAATCAGACAAAAACAAAACAAAATCTTCCCAGATACATCAGTGTTGAATGCCATCAATATAATGTCTACATAGAGCCAAAATAGTGAAATAGAAAATTAGCAAAAATTTCTATATAGCAAAATACACTTTTAGATATTGGGAATGTTTAAGGTAGTTAGCAATGCTGTAGAATAGGAAAATAAACTTGACAGATTGAAACTGCGGGGACTAAGGAGATTAGAACTGTTTTTCGCCCACTGATCTTAAGTTACTTTGTCACATCTCTGAATCATGACAATTTCAGTAAAGCAACTTTACCAAAGGAGGATGGCTATGCATTATATTTCTGGGGAAGCGTATCTTTTCTCGAAAGATTTAAATTACTGCTATGGAAAATATGTGATACTAAAAACAAGTCTTAAAGAACAGATCTGCATTTACATCAAGTTCATTGAATTAGGAGATTCTTGTGCCAGCCTTACATAGTAGGCGTGGGAAATGGTGCGTGAGAAGTATAATGCTTTCATTTGCAAGAAAATTTTAATTCGGCTCAGTCTGAAGGAATGACAAGTTATTCGTTTCTTTCAACCATCTCTGTGTCAAATAAAAGCTCTTCTAATCTGATTCAGAAAGAATGACAAAAAATATATTTCCAAGGGACCATGATTAGTATCTATGCTGATATTGGTATTGAAAAAGAAATAACTGGAGCAAATGCTTACTCCCTTCTGCTATCTATTTTCCCCAAAGACTCATCTAGAAATGTTTAAGATTTCTGAGAGAGCTGCCAAGTTTATTAGAATGAAGGAGTTTGAATATGTGTAAAAGAGCAACTTTATCATCAAGATGGCCTAATGAGCATGCTAATGAAAAATGTAAAGCTTTATATTCTTCCCAATGCATCTAGAATATGTGCAATATTATCAGTTTTTAGGAATGGGTTTTTTCATGAGTTGCCCTTGGGAAAAATGAGCATTTCTCTTTATTGCAATATTGCTGACCAAATAACATGAATTCATATTCAGAAGAAACATGCTGGTGCTAGAATAGCCCATAGAGTTAAAGTGAATCACATTAATATTTTGAAAGATTTTCACTACTACCGTTTTTAAAGTTGATGTTAAGACAAGAGCATGCACTTTGCAGCATAATGTTGCTCAGATATTCAGTTTTCATTGTTTTTTAAGAAGTTGTTAACTCTACAGGAAAGATTCTGGCATTTTTCTTCCTCTTTTTTGTATAAGTCATACAGCTAAAGAAAATTAGTCTGTGGTCTAAAACGTCTCCTGACCTTGTTATGTTATCCAGATTGTTTGATCGGTTTAACTTAACACCCACATTTCTGTTACAGCATTTGAAAGAGGCCTGAGGTGTTTTGCTTTTTCTGTTGTCCTTCAATTGATTTAGGCCATCATCCAACGTGATTGCAATTTGTGCAAAAACTTGCTCAATTAGTGGGGGCTAGAGCAATCAAGATCCTATCAAGAATAGTCTGTGTATTGAACACTTATCCTTAAATTGTGCTTTCAAGCTGAAATTTATATTGTTTCATTATAGCTATCTGAAGGCTCTCAAGCTACAATTCACAGTTAACCGTGATAAGGTTATATACATTCATGTGCTGTCACTTGTTGTCTCCTCCAATCCTGTACAATCATTGCAAGCTGCAGTAGTTTGGTCAACCTTTTTCTGATGTAAGAATCCAGTGAAACAATAGCAACAACTACTTAGATGCCTTTTAAAAAACAAAAATAAAAAACCAAATACATTACAGCAATCTTTTTGTTTTGTTTTGTTTTTGTTTTTATTTTGATGGCAGATGCAATGTAGTGAGCATTCTCTAGATCATGAACCCCGAAGCCTCATGCTTGACAGGGGGGCTCCTTCAGATATAGAAAGTCTGAAGATTCTAAACCAGCCAAAGATTGGGATCAGCAGGACGTCTGCTTGGGAATAGAGTGGCTGCAGTGGATCCCAAGGCTGAGGAGGCAATTGCATGCATCAGTGAAGCCAGAGGGTGAATATTCTCCACACCCCCATAAGGACATTACATTAACTCTCATCTGGACCTCTTGTGTTTAAATGCTTTGATTTTTTTTTTAATTAACATTTTAGCCTATGGAAGACAGGAAGCCCTTGATTATAGCAGCAGAAACTATTTCCCTAAAAGTTTAAGAGTCTTCCCATGAATTGAAGGATTTAAGGAGACATTTCCTCTTTTTCACTATAGGAATGAGAAGGTGAACAAGTTAAATAACTCAACCCTTGTTTTTTGTTTTCTTTTCTTTTCTACTTTGGGATTTACTCTTGGATTTTTTAAGGATATGATTACTAGTTTTATAGTTGTTTTTATACCTGTGGAATTTGACTCTTAGGTCCTTTCTGGACCACCCTCCCAACCTGCCATGGAGACAGGAGGAGGACAGGACCATGATGACGGTTCTGTATGATGATGTGGTCTCTTCCTTCTCCTGTTTCCATGTGGCACAATCACAGATTAAATCATTAACGAGTTTTCCCTGTCAATGATCCGTGACTGCATCATCATCCTGGATTTATCTGTCCTGTGGAAGGCCCAGAAGCATGATGGTGGTGCTTTCTGTCCCTGTGGAGCCTTTGAAAGTACCCAGTGGTACTGCAGAAAAACAGGCATGGCCATTGTGACGCCTTCCACATGGAGCTAGCCAGTGTGGAGGGGAGCACTCCTATCACACTTCCTTCCCAGCAGAGCTGATTCCAGGGTCCCCACTGGACATCGGCATGAAAAGGTTGGGTGTGAAAAGAGTCTTAGCATAATAACTCCTTTTCTCTCTCTCTTTTTCGGAATGAACTGTTTCACTTGGCTTGGTTATTTGGATTCCTTGGATTATTGGATATTTGCACTATGATTTATTGAGATAGCCTATATATTTAACTGAATAGGATTTTGCTGTTATTTGTAAGATTGTCATGTTTGGAATTATGAAGATTCCAAGGCAATCGTGTTAGTCTGCTTGCTGATTGATATTGTGCCTGTTTTTACTGTCCTAAGAAAGTTTATGCAAGAACTATTCTTATCTATGACCCTTTTTGCATGATATTTTCCATGTGAAAGGGCACCTGGAGCGTTGCGCAATTGTGAGGAGCGATCTGCATGACTCACTCACAATCACGTGATGCTTCAGGGTAGGGCAGGTGCTGATTGTGCACCTTTTCATTTTTGGTTGGAAGCTTCCACATTGCTTCAGGGCCCCATGTGCACTTACCTGGCATGTGGAGCCTCCAGAGCCATGCTGGTCACACTTCCTGCCCCAGCACAGCCCGGGAAACTCCCAAGCTGAGCTGCGGAAGGAAGAGGTGGGGCTCTCATGCAAGCAGGCAGCTTGTGTGGAGCTGAAGGATCCCAGACACGAGAGCCTCTCACCAGAAGCTGCTCGTGCAATCCCCACACCCCAGCGCTGGAAGAAGGTAAGGTGCGGAAAGGGCCTATGTTTGGGAATGCAAACTGTCTTGTCTGAGAATACACTGAATAGTAGATGGTTATGAAACAGTAACATGGAGAAAATGGAAGTTTTGTACTGTTTAATTATGGTTCCAACTTTGGAAAATGACAGTCAAACTAGAAAAGATCTAAGTGAGGAGGATAATACGCCTGAATATTTTGTGAAATTCCTGGAAGAATTCAGGCCATTTAAAGTCTCCATTGAGAATAAACTTGATGCATTTATAGAGCGGGTGACAGAAGAACTTCAACATGGGGTAGGTGAAGCTATAAAAATTCAACAGATCACTGAAGAAATATCCATTCATGTTCAAAAGAATGAGGAAGCACAGGAATGCTGGAAGAAAGGACTCAGAAATCATGAATATCCAAACTGAGACAAGTATACAGAATGATTTGGAGAGAGCCAATATAGCCTATGTAAGAAGGATGAAGGTTTCAGGTGATGTCATAACTCAGTTGTCATCTAAAAAGGGAAAGATCAAATTTTAGAATTTCATCAGAAGCTATTATAGAAAATTTATGACAACCTGTTTGTATTTTTAAAAGATTTCAGGAAAAGGGAAAATCACAAATTTTTGGTGGATAAGTTTATCAGAAAGGTTATACCTTTTAGCTGAGACCAACTTGAAGATTTGATTTTCACTTATAAGAATGAAAAATATAGTTTGAGCATGACTTATCTGATAAATGCCCTTCTAGGAATATTTAAAAAGGATCTTGTTCTGAGAAAGAAGAAAGAAAGAAAAAGAGTGATTCTGATAAAGAAAGAGGTTTGCAAAAGTCTGGAGAAGCATCTAAGGAAGCTGAGGGGGGAAATGGACTAATTAATATTGACTATTTGGAAAGGAATGAGGGTGATTTGATGATGATGATGATGTTGTTGATGATGATGATGACAATGATAGGTTTTCTAAATCTCAGTTTGAAACTTTAAATTTTTACTGGCACAGGACAACTGTAATTGGAACTAATAGTTTTACTCTAATTGTTGCTTTTAAGTGTTGTTTCCTACATGGAGGATTATTGCCTACATGGAGGATTTTTTCTGAGACATTTTTTTAATGATTGTTAATTTTAAACTAATATAGAATAAGGGTAAACCAGGAATGATTTCTATAGAATATAGACTGAGTTAAGAATGATTTACGTATTTGTGACTTAACTTAGTAAGTAAAGAATTTAGGTGATGAATGATCATAAATGAATGATTAAATGGTAATTGATTGTTAATAATTATTAATAACTAAGTCAGAGCTGTTATTACTAATATGGTTAGTTCTTGTTCTTTTTGATGATTGACAATTAGTTTAAACTATATAGGATATAGATTGAGTTTATAAGTGATTACTATTGTTTATAAATGATGCTGACTAATTCATTAATTTGTAGGTACACAATTAGGATGGTAAGAGTGATTAACAGCAAGTATTAATCTCTGGTATAAATTTAAGGATCAATAGTTAGGTGTAACTGTTTCATTAACGTGCTGTTTGCAACAAGTGCGGGAACCAATTTTTAGTTGTTTGTAGTTTCTTTTGGCTAGGTGTGGTTTTGTTAGATGTTTATAGTTTTGTTATGTATTGTTTGTTCTTTCATTTATATTGTATTGTGTGTATTTTTAGTCTTTTGTATTGTTATGTTGTCTTTGTTCAATAAAATTAAAAAATTAAAAAAAGAAAAAAGTAATCTTGAAACATACAAAATTTAAACAACAAAAACATTTTTTATTAAAAGTTTATTAAACTATAGTACCTCCCATAAAATGACAAAAATAATTGAACAATGTGAAATCTGAGGCATGAAACCTGTCCATTATGGACCTTCTCATCCTACGCAGTTGTAGTGCTACCATTGTATTTTAACTCAGATAATCCGATTTTATGGAATCAGGATTTGTAGTTTAGGGAGCAGTATTTAGAATTATTTGCCAGAGTGCTCACTGTAAGGTTAAGCTACAAACCTCAGGATTCCTTAGCATGTAGTCATATCAGTTCAAGTGGAATCATAATGTAATTGTGTAGTCTGAAATGGCTTCCTATACAAATGGCATCAAATGTCTGGGAATCTTGGCCTTGTACTAATACAATAATAGTTTCAGCTCGGTTTCTCCTGGTCAGACTTACATAACAGGTTGGCCACCCACCAAAAGTCTCTGGCCCTTTTCGCACTTTGCTTTCTTGCGCGAGGGGGGAGGGCGTCTCACGCGAGAAGGCTCCTCCGGGAGGCTGCCACTTCCCCCTCGTTCCTTCCGCAGGCGCTTCCTGTTGGTGCGTCTGTTGCACTAGCGCTCCGCCCCTTCCTTCCGCAGGGGCCTGTGGGAGCTGTAGGCCCCACGGAGGGAAGGAAGTGCAACCCGGCCACCTCCCCGATGTTCCGCACAGCAGGTAAGTGCACGTGGGCGCCGGGAGCATTGCGCGAGTGCGGGTGATTTTCGCTTCAAGTCGAAAATAAAAAAACCTGCGCTCACACTGCTTCAGCCCTGTGAGCGCCACGGAAGTGGGCGTGCGTCATGCAGAGCGACGCTCCCACTCCCTCGAGGCTCATGGGGCTATTTCGTGAGAGAAAGCCCATGCGAAAAGGGCCTCTGTCTCTTGTCACTATCCTCTAAACCTCATCCAATCAGGAGCTGTGGGGCAGGGAAAAGGCAGAAAAAAGGACTGGCCAGTGATGCTGTAGTGAGGAAGGAACACCAGTGGCAATAATATTACTTACCTGCTTAAGGAGAAAGGATCTTTTAGAGATCATTCCTAACTGACACCATCACAGAAATGGCCATGCTGGGATTGTAATGCACCATTGAAGTACGTGCAGAAAGGGCCTCTGTCTCTAAGTGGCTTTAACACTTCTCTAGCCCAACCTTCTGTTCTCTCTCTGCCAATCTTAATAAACCATGAAGGTGAAAGATCCAATAGGTAAATGATCTTTTCACAAACCAGCTGAAACACCTTGCACCATTCCAGGATAACTTGATTTCAGAAGGTGTTTTGTGCCTTTCCAGGGTGAAATTCACCACAGGAAAAAATGCCTCAGAGCTCCCTGGAGAGCATCCAGATGCATTAGCTTCTGGAGGTGGAACATTTTAAAAGATCTCCTACCTTGCAAAGAGTGAAAGATCAGTAAAGGTCACTGTTAGGCCATTTCTGCACGAGGCGAGGGAATTGCTCCATGCCGGTACTTAGCAGATCTTTCTGGGCACGGACCAATGTGAACTGTCCCTTAAACCCTTCCACAGGGCTCCTCGCCTCATCCATGGTGAATCGGAGCAGTGCGAGGTCCTAGATCCGCACTGCTCCAGCTTCCAAAATGGCAGCTTCCAGTTGTTTGTGGGTCCCGACCAACCGCGAAGCTCACCACGCCTAAAGCCTGCCCTCTGCATATCACAGGCTTGCATTGGTGCGAGCCTGCAAATCTGCACAAGGGAGCAGGTACGAAATGGCACACTCCGGAAAAATGAAAAACCCGTTTTTTCCATTCTTTAAAAAGCATGCTAGAGGACCAACTGGGGGCATTTCGGAGCGGACTGAGGTGCGGATCTCAGGCAAGTAGTCCGGACCTAGGTACAGACGACCTCCGTGAGAGGACACACTGTGCCGTTTTAAGTCCCCCATGCGGAAATGGCCGTAATTTACTCTTGGAGGCTACAAAAGGATCTTTAAATGGATAGTGATTTCTTTAACTATCTTATAGCATTCAGGCAGCTGAAAAGTGTGCTATAAATTGACATGCAACTAACATAACGAAGCCCTTCTAGGATATATGGCTGGAATTCTTTATTAGCTACTTAGCTATATAACTATCTTAGGCCCTTTTCACACATTATCTTTTTGCACTGCTGGGTTGGGGTCCTCACGTGAGAAGCCTTGGAAGGAATGCTCCTGCATCCCTGCTGCTTGGGTTCCGCGGTGGCTTCCTGGTCGAGTGAGCGCCCCACCTCTTCCTTTCACAGTGTAGCCTCGGACATTTCCCAGCCTGCACTGCCCAGGAAGCACAACCGGCCTGGCTTCCGATGCACTGTACGCCAGGTAATTGTGTGTGGGTCACCGGAGTGACACGTGAGAGTGCAGCAGTTTTGGCTTTAAGCTGAAAATGAAAAGATGTGTGCCCGCTCTGCATCTGGCCCTTGAGCATTGCATAAATGTGAGTGTGCCATGCAGACCACTCCTCACATTTACGCGACGCCCAAGGGGCCCTCTCGCTTCCAAAACGCCATGTGAAAAGGGCCTAAATTACATAGCTGTGTCTCCCAAACAAACCCCACAATCAACAGGTATCTATTACTCTGTCAATTGGTAGGCATTTGGCTGATATTTCCACCCCTTCCCCAAGCAATCTCTGTTGTTACAGGCAGGAGCTATTCTCCTTACAGTCAGCTACTTTCTGACCAACAGGGGAATAGATTCCCATTGATTACACAATAAGTGGGGACTTTGGGGCTTTCCTGGTCACTACATATTCCCTAAAGTAGTGAATACATAGGGATTGTGAATATGAACCAGCCATGAATGTATAACTCTAAATTGAACATTTGTCACTACCTTAATTAATTCAGGTCACTGTTTATATGAAGTGTTTATTATTCATCCAGCATGGATAAGATAGTGTGGATAGGAGAAAAGAGAATATACTTAATAACTATTGGAGCAACAGGCAAAATGGACATGTGACTGTAAGAATCTAGGAGTCTTGGTAGATCACAAGCTGAACATGAGTCAGCAGTGTGTCGAATCAGTGAAGAAAGCCAACGCGATTCTTGGTTGCATCAGTAGGAGTATGGTGTCTAGACTGAGGGAGGTAATGGTACCACTCTATTCTGCATTGGTTAGGCCTCATTTGGAAGACTGTGTCCAGTTCTGGGCACCTCAATTCAAGAAGGATGTCGACAAGTTGGAGCATGTCCAGAGGAGGGTGACCAAAATGGTGAAGGGTCTGGGAGCCATGTCCTATGAGGAACGACTTAGGGAGCTGGGTATGTTTAGTCTGCAGAAGAGAAGGTTAAGAGGGGACATGATAGCCATGTTTAAATATTTGAAGGGATATCATGTTGAGGAGGGGGCAGGCTTGTTCTCTACCACTCCAGAGACTAGGACAAGGAACAATGGATTCAAGCCTCAGGAAAGCAGATTCCACTTGAACCTCATGAAGAACTTCCTGATGGTCAGAGCTGTCCGGAAGTGGAATATGCTGCCTCGGAGTGTGGTGGAGTCTCCTTCTTTGCAGGTTTTTAAGAAGAGGCTGGATGGCCATTTGTTGGGAATGCTTTGATGGTTGTTCCTGCATAGCAGGGGGTTGGACTCGATGGCCCCTGGGGTCTTTTCCAAGTCTATGATTCTATGATTCTATATATTCAAGCTGAGAGGAGAAATTGTGTGACCAATATTGAGGTGCCCAGAACTGGAAACAGTATACACCTCCCCACTTCCAATAGTCATTCCTATCTCTCCTTTCAAAAGATGGCAGCAGTGAGCATGTAGGGGTGCTTGTTTTTCTTACCTTTGACTTATGGTGACCCTATGGATGAGAGACTTCCAAATCACCTTATCATCAACTATCCTTCTCAGGTATTGCAGATTTAGGGACGTGTCTTCCTTGATTGATTCTATCCATCTCGAATGTGGTCTTTCTCTTTTCCTATTACTTTCTTTTACCAAGCTTTATTGTCTTTTTTAGAGTCATGTCTGCTCATGATATGGCCAAAGTAGGACAGTTTCAGGCCATTTCCACACTATACTGTTATAGTGCTACTATTCCACTTTCAATATCGTATGGAATCCTGGGTTTTGCAGTTTAGAATTTAGAATTCTCAGCCAGAGAGCTCTTTGGCCTAAGTAAACTACAAACTCCAGAATTCCACAGGATGTTGAAAGTGGAATAACTGCACTATAACAGCTTAGGACAGAAATAGCCTCAGTTTAATCATCTTGACTTCTAGGGAGAGTTCAGTCTTGATTTGCTCTAGGACCTATTCATTTGTTTCTTTTAAGCAGTCCAGGGTATCTGTAGAAATCTTTTCCAGCACTACATTTCAGATGAGTTGATTTTCTTCCTGTCACCTTTCTTCACTGTCCAGCTTTCATAACGACAAATAAAAATTGGAAACATGATGGCATGGACAATCCTAACTTTACTATTCAATAATATATCATTACACTTGGGGATCTTGTCCAGTTCCTGCATAACTGCCCTTCCAAGTCCTAGTCATCCTCTGATTTCTTAATTGCCATCTGCAGTCTGATTAATGACTGAGCCAAGTGTGGAAAATCTTTTTTTTTAATAATGATTTTTATTAAAATAAGACACCACTAAATACATTTCTACAAAATAAACACTTGAAAGAGAAATCTAGATTATACACAAGAAAAACTACACAAAACAAAACAATCAAAAAGATCATTAGACCAATACATACTATGAAGAAACTAAACAAGACTACATAATACAAAATTAAAAGAAGGTTCCCACTCCTGGAGTATACAGTATTTAGTAAAATATCGGTAACACTTTTCAAAGTATTCTAATATATATTGTTAGCCATTAATGTTTAATAATGAGAATTTAACCTAAGAAAGCAATACTATAGTAGCAATCACCCATTCATTCCTAGCCAAACTAATTAATATTATTACTTAGGCCCTTTCTGCACCTTACTTCTTCCCGGTGTGGGGGCGCGGGGATCATAAGAGCAGCCTCTTGCAAGAGGCTCTCGCATCCCCTCTGCTCTGTCTCCGCAGCTGCTGCCTGCTGGCCGGCAGGCAGCCTAAGGGCTCCGCCTCTTCCACAGTGCAGCACAACCAGCATTTCCCCAGGCTGCTCTGGGGGAGGAAGCACAAGGGCCGCGTCTCCGGAGGCTCTGCACACACAGTAAGTGTGTGGGGGGCCTTGGAGTGATGTGCAACCATGCACCATTTTTGGCTACAAGCCAAAAATGAAATAGTGCGCAATCAGTGCCTGCTGGCCCCCTGCAGCATCGAGGACGTCATGTGGACCACTCCTCGCAATTTTGCGATGCTCCGCAGGCACTTTTGCATGGCAAATGCCATGTGAAAAGGGCCTAACATGCTCTAAAAAGAAAAAAAGAAAGAAAAAGAAGATTATACATCTGCCATACTAATCTGAAATAACTCTTAGTATTCTAAACTAACTCTTAGTATAATCTGTTAAATTTAAAATCTTAAATTTTAAGTATGGAACATAACTTCCTTTCTCAATATTTCTGAGTGATTCCACATTCTTTTACATTCTTATACGTTTCAAAGTTCCATCCAAGTATGGAAAATCTTGAACTATTTCAATTTCTTCATCATCTGCTGTCATTGTTTTTTTGTTTTCTTAATGTCCAACTGTAAACCTGCCTTTGCTTTTTCTGCCTTGACTTTCTTCAGTAATTATTCCAAATCTTTACTGTTTTCTGCTGGTAGTATGGTGTGATCCACATATTTTAAATTGTTGTTCCTTCCTCCAATTTTCACTCCTCCTTCCTCCAAATCTAATCCTTTTTGATATCTGATATGTTCAGTATATCAGTACTTAGACCAAGTGAAAGGGTGAGATATGCGAGTTGTTGGTCACAAGCAACTGCTGCATGATTCCAGACAATTGGTTAACCCAGTAATAAGGCCACCATCAGGAGCAGTTTGAATAGAAAAGCTGCTTGTCAAACAACTGCAGTGTAGGAAGGGATGAGAATCATTGGAAGAAGAAGTCCTCCTTTCATTCATATTTAGGAGTGACTTATAATAACAGAAAACAAAAGATATTTGAGCCATGCTAGAAAATGATAACTGTAGAGAAGCAGCACAGGATATTAAGCCTGCTGAACTAAGCAAATATGCAAAGATTCAGACCTAAAATCTATGTTTTAAAAGTCAATTTCATGTTTAAAGGCTTTCCCTGTGTTGCAGATAAGGTGCAGACTGGAAGCATTTTAGCCATGTTGTGCCTTGGACATAGTTTTAACATAAATATAAAGCCATTTCAACCCTGAAGGATACCAGGAGCACAGATTCATTGGCTTCCTGCCATAAATGTCGATTTATCACATCTTTATCCTGGCACTTCATGAGATCTGGCATGGTGTCATGTCATAATTTCATTTTCTTCAAAGAGAAAAACTGAGCTACCTTGAAATTTTGCAGTAAATCTCCTAAAGGCTCCCTGGTTTGGCATTTACTGCACTATGCTGCCTTTGATTTAGCAGGCTTGGTCTCCTAATATTTCTTTTCTCCAAATACTTGCTCATCTCCAGTTTTAAAACAATTTATATGAGTGGTTTTTCTTTATTGCTCTTGGTAGCTTGGTGCATACATTGCAGTGTCACAGTTTGTGATGCTGTATTTAAGGATGTTTTAGGAATTTTGTCATAAAACACTGCTTCTATTCATTTATAGCTTAGGAAATATCACCCTGTGGGACTGACACAAAGATAGTAAACATTTTTTTTAGGCAATGAGAACTGTTTCCTCTTCAAATAGACCTTTGGGAAGAAATAAAAAAGACTAATGTTTATTAGTAATATAAACACCCAAATTATTTCTTTTCGAAACTTAACACTGCCTCTCTTACTCAGACTGAACATGGGCCCTTTTTGCTCTGCATTTGCCATGCAAAAGGGCACCTGGAGCATTGCACGATTGTGAGGAGTGATCTGCACAACACACTCACAATCACACAACACTCCAGGGTCTGGCAGGCACCACTCGTACACTTTTTCCTTTTCGGCTTTCAGCTGAAAATGGTGTGTGATCGTGCATTGCTCCAGGGCACCATGCTCACTTGCTGTGCTTGCAGAGCCTCCGGAGTCACAGCGGTCACACTTCCTGCCCCAGCACAGCCTGGGAAGAGCTGAAGCAGCAGGGATGCAAGAGCCTCTTGGTGGAAACTGGTCATGCGATCCCCACACCCCAGCGCTGAAAGGGGCACGGTTTGCTCTTCTCTAAAGCTAAAAATGAGACATCATGGTGCTAGTTTACTGTCTGACTTAATTATGGAATCATAGAGTTGGAAGAGACCACAACAGCCATTGAGTCCAACACCCTGCCATGCAGGAACACACATTCCCAGCAGTAGGCTATCCAGTCTCTGTTTAAAAATATTCAAAGAAGGTGATTTCATTGCACTCTGAGGCAGCATATTCCATCATCGAAGGGCTCATACTGTCAGGAAGTTCTTCTTGATGTTTAGATGAAATCTCTTTTTCTGTAGTTCGAATCCATTGCTCCATGTCCTAGTCTCTGGAGCAGTAGAAAACAAGCTTGCTCCATCTTCAATATGATATCCCTTCAAATATTTAAACATAGCTATCATGTCATCTCCTAATCTTCTTTTCATCAGACTTTGAATGCTTTCCCTCCTTACATTGGGAGACTCTCTTACATAAGGAGACATAAGGGGAGGGCAACTTCAAAGGAACTGAGACCGGGTTTTCATCCTCTGGAATCACTGCAGGCCACACCACTACTTCCAACAAATCCAGGAGTGTCCAGAAGTTTACTTTTAAGTTTTAAACTTTCTCCCATTTTTCTCACACTAAACAAAAACATGGCAGAGAGAGAGAATGCATACCCATGGTTTAAAGGACAATCACATTTCCTAGAGTGAAATGTGAAATGCCCAATATTTTAACTAAATATTGTGGGTTGGGTTTTGAGGTGCACAATAACAAGTGCGGGCTGCATGCAGCCCATGGTCTACTAGTTGCCCACCTCACCTTTATAAACATCATATGAGTTACTTCCTTGTGATGCAGCCTTATATTGCCAAGACTTTTGTGTTAAATTAATCAACCTAACAAATGGGGCAAGTCACATGGCTCTTGGCACTTGGCACTAACTGCTTGGCTTAAAAAACCTGTAACTGCTCACTATTGGGGGTTCATGAAGACAGTTTACCCCAATAGCCTGTGCATTAAATGGATACCAAACATCTAAGAAGATCTGTCTTTTTCTTTTTTTTTCTTTTTTGGCTTTTTTATGCTCCTTTCTGAGTTCTCAAGCAGACCAGGTTTTGTTCAGTGAATTCTCAGTAGATCAATCATCAAGAGACTTCCAGCATCTGATTACTTCTTGTCTAGCTATAATCAGTGAAAAAGTGATTGATTCTTTGTGGAGTAAATTTGCATCTTTGTTAATGAATAGAGATAACAGGAGCAATGTTTTACTGTAGCGTATACATTGATCTGCAATCTTGTTAAACATTTCCAAAACTTTATTCCAAAAATATGAAAAATTTGGTCAGTCATATACATAAATGATCCTTGCTACCCAGATCCACTGCAAGCAAGTGGCATCATCATATAAACTTATGAGCTCAGTAGGATAAAGATGCTAGTGAGCACCGTTTTAAAGTCGTTCCCCCCCCCTCTTTATGGATTGAGTTCTAATATAAGGAGAAACCCAAAACTTATCCCATTGTGCTTGTGGAATAGGTAGTTTAAGGTATGATTCCCAGGACAATTTAGGATGCATAGGGACTGAGACCAGGTTTTCATCCTCTACCAGCTAAACATAGATATGCAACATTTCGATTCTGATATTAATTGCAAGAGTTACACCCATCTTCCACAAAGCTTGTAAGAGATCTAGGCAGACCTGTGTACCTCTTAAGAAAGATTTTTTTAAAAAAAAAGGTAAAAATTGTAGCCAAACAGAATGTGTGTTCCTGAACTTTTGATCATTACTCTGGAGGGACAGGTCCTCAATCTGAAATACCCTTTTCGCTTTGGAATCTTTTAAACTGTTTTATTTTACCTGGGGACCAAAACAGAAGATGATGCTAAATCTGGAGTGGTGTAAAAGTGCTGGGATGCCTTTCTTTGCCCATGGATGCCAGATTCAAATCAAGTCTAGAAGGAATGGGTTTATGGCCATTTCCATTCTAGACTGTTATAGTGCTATTATTCCACTTTCAACATCTCATGGAATTTTGGGGTTTGCAGTTTAGTGAGGGGCCTGAATTCTGGCATTTGTAGTTTACTGAGGCCAAAGAGCTCTCTGGCTAATAATTCTAAATGCCTTTCCCTAAACTGAAAATCCCAGGATTCCATAGGATGTTGAAAGTAGAATAATAGCACTATGGCTAGTCATATAAAATAGTCATATAAACGAAAAAGTCAGATCACACGATTCAAGGTTTAGAACAGCAGGTTTCTGAATTTTCTGAATCCTTCCTGGACTTGGAACACCTAAAAACAGTGGTACATGTGCTGGTAACTTCATGGCTTGACTTCTGTAATGCGCTCTACATAGGGCTACCCATGTGCTTAGTCCAGAAACTTCAATTAATTCAGAATATGGCAGCCAGGTTGGTCACCGGAAGATCTAAAACTGACCACATAACACCTATTCTGAAGTCTTTACACTGGCTGCCTATTAGTTTCTGGACACAGTACAAGGTATTGGTTTTTACCTTTAAAGCCCTTCATGGCTTGGGGCCAGCCTACCTGCAGGATCGCCTTCTCCCATATAATCCGCCCCGCACACTAAGGTCCTCTGGGAGGAATTTACTGCAGCCAATCAGAACTAGGTTGGCTGCGGTTACCCAGAGGACCTTCTCTTCTGTCGCTCCCAAGTTATGGAATGGCCTGCCGGAGGAGACCCGGCACATTACCAGTCTTCACTGCTTTAAAAAAGCAGTCAAGACTGTTCTCTTCCAACAGGCCTTCCCAGACTAGTGTTCCACCACCTCTCATCATTTGCCTCTTTGTTCTAATTTGGTTTTTAATTTGTTTTTAATAATTAATGTGTTTTAGGGGGATAGAAGGGTTGGTGGGTGGGGAGGATGGGGTACATTTTAATGTTTTAATGTATTTATATATTTTTGTAATGCTGCCTCGATCCACTGGGAGAGGTGGGATAAAAATAAATTTTATATTATTATTATTATTATTATTATTATTATTATTATTATTATTATTATTAATTACTGTAAGGTATTTCAAGGCTGGAACTGGGATACTTAGGAAATTGATCCTTGTTTTCTGTAGCACTGAGGATGCTGAAAACGTATGTATGTATGTATGTATGTATGTATGTATGTATGTATGTATGTATGAATGAATGTTTAAAGGTCACAGAGTTTGTATGAAATTAGCTACACTGGCCCTCCACATACACTAGAGTTAGGAGCACAGGACCCCCATAAAAGTGGGGAAAATGCCAATATCAAAATGTGTGTGGCAGGGGAAGAAAGCCAAGGCATGCTGGGGAGAGTAGGCACCCAAGGTACAAATCAGGGCCCTTTCCACAGCTTATCTTTTTGCGGAGCTAGGGTGTGGGGTTTGCACCAGCAGCCTCTTGCGAGAGGCTCTCATGTCCCCATTGCTTCAGCTCTGCAGCTTCTGCCTGCTTGTGAGTAGGCAGCGTGAGAGCCCCTCCTCTTCCTTCCACAGTGCAGCCTGGGATTTTTCCATGCTGCGCTGGGGCAGGAAGCGTGAGCGCCATGGTTCCAGAGCTCCACACACATGGTAAGTGTGCACAGGGCCCTGGAGCAATGTGCGATCGTGCACCATTTTCGGCTCAAAGCTGAACATGAAATAGTGTGTGATCAGCACTTGCCAGCCCCGGAGCATCACACGATTGCGAGTGCATCATGTGGACTGCTCCTTGCAATCGCACAACACTCCAGGGGCCCTTTCACAAGGCAAATGCCATGCGAAAAGGGCTCAGGTCAAGGAAAGGAGAAGGAAAGGGGTGGATTGACATGATGACCCAATGCTTCCTCTCTCTTGCCCATCTTGTTCCTTGGGTATGCGGGGGACTTTGGGTTTGTGATGCTGAGAAATTGGCTGTGAGCTGTCTTCAGTTGGCCAGTGAGTGGCTGATGGTTGTGGTGGTAGAGGTGGTGGTGGTGGAAGAGGAGGAAGAAGAGGAAGAGGTGGAGGACCAGAGGCAAATTTTTAAAGGGCTGTGTGTCCTGATTGGACTTACTGAGAGGCAAGGTTGCCCCACAACAAAGGCTGGAGAAAGTCACAAATACTCAAATCTGCAAGTGTGGGAGGCTGACTGTAGAAATAATGACTTATTTTTTATCAATTCCTTTTTGTGGTAACCAACAAATAACTAAGATTAATACTCTAACTTAATGAGGAATAATGACATTTTTTTGGAGTGTAGCTATGTGGTCCTTAGGATTCCTTCCAACTTTATAATTCTGTGAAGCATTGGCTTCACTAAATGTTGGAGGAAGACTATCAATTAATTCAAGTGCTGGCTCATACTATGTCTTATGCTCCTTGTGTTCTGTTATGAATGTTGCGGTGAGGGCAAGATGGATGGGAAGAAAGTGTGCTAATTGCTTTTAGCATTTAGATGCTTTTTAAAAATTAACTAAAATATTTTAATTAATGAGAAAGTAAAGAATCCCTATAGAATCATCTCTTGATCCTCTTCTAGAAAAAAAGTTTCTCTATGATCTCTTCATCCTCCTTTCTTCTCTTTTAGCACTATTATGATACAACTGTCTAAACTATTCACTGGTCATTTTTTTCTGCTTGTGATGTATGCAAAGAATTCTTAATTATCAGTCTTAATTTTAAATAAGAATTTTACATTTTGTACTTATTACAGACAAATATGAATAGTTATATTGTGCACGATTATTCCTTAGCTAGGAAAATCCATAAGGCTGACAGGATTCTGTCCCAGAAATTGTTGGTACTGCTAACTTTGATGCACATTTAGAAGGCAATCCTATGCTGCTGCAGAGTGTTGCTGAGCAATAGAACTCACTGGGGACACTCTTTTCTGCAGGTAGAGAGGGAAGTTTATAGATTGGTGGAAAACCCTGCCGCTATGGATGACTCAACTGAAGTGTTCAATGGACTGCATATTGGCAAGGTCAACAATCTGTTGGGAAGGTCAAGAAGGGGCACTGAACTGCAATATCCAAGGCCACCTCATTTCCTCAGCTCTCTCCACTCTAACAGAGGTTGTGATTATGCCAGTCCTGGAGCTGGCAAAAATAATTCCCTCCCATTGACTTGTAAAGAATGGAAAGTTGCTTTCTTTAAAAGTGAATTCAAAAATGGCACACACAACTCTTTTGCCACAGCTGCTGTGAATCAACTGCAGTTTGAAAACACTGTGCACTTTGCTGAGGATCGCAGTACAGCTGTCTTAGCTACTCATATATTGATTATTCTTCAAATAAAGGCATATTAAAAAAATAATTCTTGATAATCAATATATACAAAAAGTAGAAAGAATTATGTTTTGAAAACTTGGTAAGCAAATGTAATTTGTGAAAAACAAATGCAATGTACACATATTAAAGTCTTATTGCATTGTTTAACAAGTATTCTTGTTGGGAGCAGAAACTCCAGATTGCATGAAATTCACCCCATCTCCATATGCCATCATTCTTCCTAGAGAAGGCAAGTGTAATTTCTCTCACCTTTTAGAGAAAATTAGATCTCTGAGTGCTTGTAAAATTTGCCCACTTTAGATTGTAGTTTTTGCAATTATATAATCTAGTGTTTATAATAAGTATGACTGAAAATATCTCGCTGCAAATTAGATTTTGTGTATATGACTTGACAAACTACTCTGTACAGCATATGTTATAACAAAACAATTCCTCTCATTATTTTAACAGAAAAATTGGGGGGTGGGGACTGTAGTCTCCTCACATGAATAAATTATCATTTCAACCATCTACTTCCCTTGCATTATTCTCTAATAGATTCATTTAAAAATATTCTATTCTACTATGCCACTTGTGTGCAATAAAATAGCATTATATTTATATTTTCTTTTGCCATATATCTGAAATGCCATTTTTTTAAAAAAACAAACAAACAAACCAAAACTCATTTCTTTGGAAGGGTATTATGGCAACCAGAAAATGTGAGATTTATCTGGGGAGAAATCTGAGGGCTGCAGCGACTGATGTTGCACAATACAACATCGCTATTTTCCTTCCCCAGGATGCTGTCTTCTTCCCAAGAGCCTCTCTGTGTTTTTCCAGGCTCAAAGGGAATTAACCAATTAGCAGACAGAGGACTGGACAAAGTCTTTCCAATGGCTGATATCAAGTTGGTGGTTTTCCTGCTGGTCTACTCCAGAGGTTTACATTCCCCTGCTTCAAGTTTCAACAAGCCTTTTGGCCTGAACTGTCTTTCTGGTCACCTTTGTTATCAGCTGATTATATTCTTTGTTTTGCTGTCACCATTTAAGGACAGTGTGGCAAGGAACAAGATCCAATGTCAGGGGACAACAGTCTTTGAGTGGACCCATCAGGATAATCAGAGAGTAGAGAAAGGCAGGTTATGCCCAACTTGGGACTGTCTCACTTCTGGTGGCAGGAAACAACACAGAGGCAGTGGGACTACATGACTTCTTCATCTGCCACCTCATGGTTACCTCTTCACATTGGGCAGGAGGTTGGTTTCAGTCAAATGGCAGGTTGGTCATTCAGTCTGAGAATTCTTCACTGGATCTGTAATTTATGTCTGGCCAACCTGCATAGCTATAAAATAACAAAAATTGTGGTCTTTTTTACTTCCGTATCCTCACTTGTGTGTGGTTTGTCTGGCTCTCCCTTTCACATGGGAGACTGTCTTCTTGATCCTAGTACTTCAACCAGCACTCTCACTCAACTTGCCTATGTCACTGAGAAAAATTAGTACAAATCAGATTTTCATTATTACACAAATCAGATCAGAGTTTTGGTAGTAACCAGTTAGAAATAATGCGTGGGTTTTGATTAATTTATTTCTACAATAACTATGATATTAACTAGGTTACATTGTGATTTTAATGTAGCAAGTGATATAATTGTGGCCCTTTCTATACTTTACCTGGTTGCGGAGACATTCTGGTGTGGGTCCCAATGTTGGCTCTGTTGGGAAGGGAGCACAACAGAAGCACTCCTCTCTGCCCTAGCTGCCTCTGTGTTCCAGGAAGTGTGATGGCCATGCCTCTTCCTGCTGCAGCACAGCTGCATAGTTTCCCAGGCTGCACTGGGGCAAGAAGTGCAGCCATTGCGCTTCCAGGGCCTCTGCAGACAATGTAAGTCCATGATGGTGGTGCAATCACCAGTCATTGATGGGGAAAACCCATCAATGGTTTGCAGTGCAATCGTGCCATCTGGGGACAGGAGAAGGATGGGACTGTGATGATATTGTGTATAAGTGTCGTTGCGGTCCCTCCTTCCCTCATCCCTATGGCAGGTTGGGATAGTGGAGTGGAAAGGGACTCTTAAGTTTCACACCTTTACAGGGGGAGTGCAACCTCACTACTTGGATATGTCTTGCCCTATACACCAGTGTCTTGTAGCAGTTTGACTTTTTAAAAAAGTAACCAAATAATGATTTCAGTTACATTTTAATAACTAGAAGACAACTGGCTAATTTTAGAAAAATGTAACTCCAATAGTAAGTAATAGTAAGTAATTAGTAAGTAATGGTAAGTAATGGTTCCTTCTACGTTTTAATGTTCTAAGTTTTAATGTTCCAAGTCCCAGCTAAGTTATGGGAAACTACCTTTTAGTGATACTGCTGTGAACTGAATTCACACACACAAATAGAACAGTGCATAAACACTATTTATTAGGAGCGTGATACATCATGCAGGATTTCAGTGAGTGAACTCGAGGTAATTAGCAAAATACAAAACATAAACGGCAAAGAGTTCATCTTCCCACCCGCAAGAGACCTTGAAGTTCTGGTGCAGCCTGGCTATGCTTATCAGTACATTCCTAGTTTTTTGTTTATCTAACAGTCTCCAGTTCCCATACCTTGTTACAAGCAAGCTACTACTTAACTCCTACTACATATCCCATTACTAAAATATGGAGGGCTACCCAACAGATACAATTTTCTATGCTGTTACATATCACTATCTCAACTTCCATTTTTAAGAAAGATGAAAAAGTCCAATGAGCAGATAGATGATTGTGTTGTGTTGTTCTAATTCTGATTAACTAACTGAATTGAGACTTTATTGATAGCTGAGATAAAACAGTGGATGTGTTGGGAATTTGACAATTATACATAAGTTTCTCACTTCTTTTATTTTACCACTTCTAGCTGCTCCCTCCCTTCTCTTTAATACATTTTGAAACAAATGGACAATGATGGACAGAGCTTCTCTTACATGCAGCCTGTACAATGAATTTTAGCTGGTCCACATCAGGATGGATTGATTTATACCAAAGCAATTGAAATTGTTGATCTAATTAATAATTAATAATTAATTTTTACATATTTTTGGAACAATGGTACAAATCTGATTCTAACAGAGCCATTTTTAAATTTTAGGAAGGCAACAAATAATTTTTTTTTATTAATTTAGAAAATCATATATAATGCATTCATTGCCTTTGTCAAAATACAGATGCAGAAGACAGTGACTGCAGCAGGGAGCCAAAGAGATACCTGTGGTTGTGGACCTTTAACAAAGCACCCAAAGGCCAGAGCTCAGATTTCTTGGTTAGTTCACTCTTCAGCTTTTGTTTCTAGAAAACTAAACTTTTTTCTTTTTTTGTGTCAACAGCAAATAAATGTATATTGTCCTCAAAACAACTACAACTGAAATTCATCATCCACATTATCATTTCTGTTCATAAACTGCAGTAGAAATACAACTTTTCTATTCTTTTGTGTTCGATTGTAGGTAACTCAGTGTATAAGCGTAACAAAACCTTTAATTCATTTTATAAGACTATAAATATGTATTTAGCTAGCATGTTTGTGAGTTAGCTTTAACATATTTTTATATGAGAGTCAAAAGAAATTTATTTTTTATGATATCTTAAAACTATATGGGTTAAATAAGACGATTATCTTAATATCATGAATCTGATTTATTTTTAAGTCATCCCTTTGTAGCCACCTTGGATCCATGATCCTTTTTTACCGCTAATTGGTTAATTCCCTTTGAGCCTGAAAAAACACACAGAGGCTCTTGGGAAGAAGACAGCATCCTGGGGAAGGAAAATAGCGACGTTGTATTGTGCAACATCAGTCACTGCAGACCTCAAATTTTACCATTTGGTTTTCTCTGATTGTTCTTGGGTGAATCTGTGCATGCAGAAAGCATTCTGGTTATGGCAAGGATTCCTGGAGAACTGAACCTGGAGAAATCAAAAGGTTTTCCTGGTAGCACATAAATTTATAATACGACTGCCACCTGTGATCCCATGCCCCGCCATTATATGATCTACCTTTCAGTCACATTCACGTATACTGAGCTTGGTTTTCCTTCAGTTCTTTAAATATGTCACTTGTCTGGGAATTTTGGCAAAACAAAATGATGGAGACAGGAAGACTGTCTAGACAGTTAGAAAAAGAAAGCCACTGCTTTGCCATAATGTAATGTAAGCCTCTTCCCTGAAAATCTTGTGAGCTCCTACCTCCAAGAAAAGGACCCCTCTAAAATTTTTAGTCAGCCCTATTTCATAACCACCCACTTCATATGATTGTTGTGTGCTAGTCCACTTATTACTGTGGATACAGACACAGTGTACCCATCCTTTGACATGGCATATGCATCATGAAGTGATTTTATTCCACTGAGGTAACAGCGAAGCTCACAATCATACTGTATGTTCACAAGTTTACACCTATTTCTGTTTTCGCAGTTCCAGGATCAGGCCTATTTTGGATTTAGAATCTTAGACATTCTAAATATAAGAAAATCAGTTCTCCATGCCTATCATTCAGATGTATTCTCTTGCTCATAAATACTGAAACTTTATTATAGTGTCAAAAGGAGGTTTGGAACACCATTTCTGTATGTTCAAAGATCTTAATGAATTCTAAGCATCTGTTTTATTTATCTATTTACCTTTTACTTGGAGAGAATAAGCTCATTTAGGTAAACATCTCATTTGCAACAGAAGCCTGGAGTAATACATAATGACAGACAACTATTAAAATGTTGTACTCCCTGTGTTTGATATTCACAACACAATCATTCAGGAAATTCTGATTCAGTATGTGATTATGTTCATGTTAGTTGTTTTGGATTATGCACCTTCTAAAATATATTCAAAATGTTTTGCTTGGCTAATCATCTCAAGTTAAAATTAGTCAGGCTTCACGCAGAATTTGCTGTGAGGCACAGCTCAAAAGCTTTTATTTGCAGGATGGAATATTATAATAATGCAATTTATTTATTTTTCCTCAGCTCCTTGAGTGCATCATTGCCACGAGCATCCAACTGAAGCTTTCTTCATCATGAGAGACAGTGAACAGTAGCCAAATATATTAAAATGTATTAATTGTCCTAGCCAGTTATCTGTGACAGGAGAATACAAAGTCACAATAGCATTGTGACAAGATAATACAAAAGCTGCATGCCAAGTCACTTGAGCATTAAGCCATTGCTCAGTGGTAGAACACTTCCTTTTTACATAGAAGTCCTTTGGTTCTGTTCCTGTTATATCTAACATTACACTAGGAAAGAATATCAAGATCTATGCCAACAGTAGACTAGGCAAGATAGACCAAATCATCTAACAAGGTCATATTAGACAAACAAACTCACAATCTGTCCTAGCCTTCTGTTCTAGTTGAGAAGTGTGATCAAGTGGGCATTTCAAAGATTAATAACAGAAAGTATGGATAAACAAATCCAAATACTGCATATCCATTAGAATGAAGATCTTGTGAAAGATACTTCTGGTGGATCTGTGCTTGAATTCTAGGGTTTGGGAGAGAAGTGGACCAGTTCTCTCATCTTTGTCAAAGCCCATATAGTGACTCTTCTTAGAAGGCAATGGGGGAAAGATTTAGCTAAAATGAAGGGAATTTCAAATGTTGCTCAAGAATTTAATTAGTAACACCCTACTTATCATACCAGCACTGTGGAGGAATCATTGTAATGACACTGGGAAATTGGGAAAAGCTTTGTTTTCCAGTTATCATGTCATCTCAGGTGGTAGGTGAGGGCTCATGCTCAATACCTGTATGATCCTCAAGGCAGAGAAATGATAAATCTCTCCATATACAGGAAACATACCCTGTCAGAAAAAGGGTAAGGAGATTGAAAATCCTTTGTCCAATAATGGAATGTTTTGCACTGTGTCGTACAAGTTCAGCTGTACTTCAGATTGGTACTGGCCAGATACCACAGTTTGCCACCATCTTCTGAACTAAAGTTGTTGTTTGCCATAAGTTGCCTTTGATTTATGGCAACTGTATGTATGACAGACCTCTGTGAGTCCTAGTCATTAATTTCGGTTTTGCAGGATCAAGACTGAGGCTTTCTTTATGGAATCAATCCATCTGTAAAGTGATCTTCCTCTTTTCCTTCTGCCTTCCACATTAGAGAGCACTGTTGCCTTTTTCTAATGAGTCGCATTTTTTCACAATATGTCAAAAGTAAAACAACCTTAGTTTAGTCACCTTGGCTCCTAGGTGGCATCTACTTCTCTTGGACCTGTATGGTCAGTGTTATCCACAGGACTCTCCTCCAGTCCCACATTTCAGATGAGTTGTTTCTTTTCCTGTCAGCTTTCACTATCCCCTTATCATATTCATACACAGATATCATAAATGCTATGGTGTGGATTGTACCGACTTTGGTATTTAATGATATATTTCTACATTTAATGATTTTATCTAGTTCTTCATAGCTGTGTTTCAAATTCTTTGCATCCTTCTGATTTCTTGAATCAGAAATACTGTGCAAGATAAAGCAAGCATTAACTCTGGAGGCATGCTAAAAATTGTACCATCCCCGTCTCATCAGATTTGTGTCAACTGTGGTTTACTGAAGCCGAAGAGCTCTCTGGCTGAGAATTCTAAATGCCCTTTCCTAAACTGCAAACCCCAGGATGCAACAGGATGTTGAAAGTGGAATAAAGCACCATAACAGTGTAGTGTGGAAAGGTCTTGTGTTCCTAGAATGGACAACAAAATGTGTGAGAAGCCCACAAGTAGAACACTGAATACAATAATACCCTTTCAACAACTGCTACAGTTCCTCCAGTATTGGAGGCAACAGATAGCAACCATGATCTTGCTGCCCCATTCCCCATGAGAAAAAAATGGATACACCAGAATTATTTTCCAAGCATTTTAAATAATCATCAGGGCTTTTCCATGGTCAATTTCTTCAGTTTAATTTAAAGTACCCTTATGCCAATACATAAGATGACTAGATGGGAACCATTTAACTTCATAATATACTTCAAGTCTGAGGAAGCATCAAATTGTGTTATGAAACATCAAGTTACCCCAACAGACTATAAGGTGTCCAGTTTTCATGAAAAGGAGAACTGAACTTGCTCTTAACTTGCTGCTGCTTTCTGTAAGGTGAGAAAAACAGAGGAGTAGTGAGGATTCTTTGCACTCAGTGAAGTTGTTTTGGAACCTATCAGTGGTATACCAAGGGGAGGGGCAGGAGTGAGGTGCCCAAGGTGACATGTTTTTGGGGGTGGTGCTGGGCCACCCTCCACACGCTGGCAGATGTCCAGTGACTAGATAGGCACTGAAGCCTCCTGGAGAGGTCTGCTGGAGGGGTGTGCCACCCTGGGAAAGGGGGCTGTCCTTTCCCCCTCTCCTCCCCTGTCCTCCCTCTCTCTCTCCCAATCTGGAGTCAAACCTGTTTCCAGCCAAAGCAGTAGCACCGACACCAGCAAACCTCCAGGTTGGGCAGAGAAGGATGGAGGGGGGAGGGAAGGAGGGAGGGAGAAAAGGAGGAGAGGCGAGGAGGTGGGGAGAGGTGCCGGCCTTCCTCCCCACCCCACCTCTGAGACTGGGGATGAGCCGAGCCCAGCTGGCCCTCTGAGGAGGAAGGAGGGAGAGAGAGAGACAGAGGGCGCTCGTCACCAAAGGAATGCTGGAGTGTTTCTGAGCACATGCAGAGCACCCCCTCTGAGTGCAAACATCCAGAGCCCAATCACCCAATGCCAATTGAGCAGTTTTCATTTGGTATTTTGGATAGGTCCTCCCTCCCCTGAGAGGGGCAGCAAATTCAGGGACAACCCTAGGCAGCAAACTCAGGGACTGCCCCCAGACGGCAAAAGCCCTAGCTGCACCACTGGAATTTATGCTTTGCCAAATACTTTTTTCCCTTTATATGTATTTATTGGTGTGATGAACAAACACAGAAAAGATATTCCTGAAATTAATACAAAACACTAGGCAAAAATTGTACTTCAGTTCTCTGTGCAAAAACCTATACATGTGTGTATGTTGGGGCGGGGTTACATTAAATATATACTTTAAACAGAGCTGCTGTTTTCTGCATAAAACTTGTGGATTTTGGGCGTATATATATTTTTCTGCATAATAATTCTTCCAAACACTTGACAAGGTTTAAGTACCTTTTGAGAATGGCAGAAAAATATTTGTTTTTTCCTACAGCAGGAAAAATATTATGGGTATCTTTTTGTTTGTGTGTGTGTGTGCGCGCACATGTGCATGTCAAGATGAAAAATGTGAAGATTTAAATCCCTGTTCTTTTGTCCTCTGCACAGCAAAGCACTTCAGACCTATCAAAGTTGACTTTAATAGTGTTGATCACCTCTTAAGGACAGGCTTCTGCCAAGACCCTTTCTCACTTAATAGGTAATCTAATCAGCACATTCCAAGCTGAGTCATACTCATCATCTGCTTGGCAGAGGAACTGTTCCTATGAGAATCAAATGAATTATCTCATTTGCTTTGTATTTTATCTGAGAGCTTGGAAAGTTACTCACTAAAGGTTATTTGTTGCTGTTGCTGATTCAAGCCTCTGCCTGAAGTTGGTAACTCTTACAGAATTTGGAAAGTAACTATGTGCTGTCTTGCTATGTGCTCTTGCTATTTTAGTTATGTTAAAAAAAACTATCAAAATCTGACAAGACATTAGGCTATGGTATAAAACACACCCAAGCAGTGAAGCCATCAACCTCTGTAATTGTTAAAGTAAACTAAAATAGTTATGAAGGGATCTTGTAGTACCTTTGAGACTAATGGCCTTTACGCACTACTCCGCACTACACTGTTATATGCTGTTATTCCACTTTCGTGCAATTCTGGGGTTTATAGTTTACTGAGACCAAAGAGCTCTCTGACTGAGAATTCAAAATGTCCCTCCCTAAATTGCAAACCCCATTATTCTACAGAATGTTGAAAGTGGAATAATGGCGCTATAACAATATTGTACAGAAAGGCCCTAATTGAAAGAAGCTTGTAGCATAAGCTTTCATAGACTCAGTTTAGTTCATCAGATGCAGCTTTCCTAGACTCAGGCTATGAATTTCTTTCAGTTGGTCTCAAAGGTGCTATGAGATCCCTTTACATAGTGACATAGACTAACATGGTTATTTCTTTGTATAAAACAATTATGGTTACATTGCAAAAAGAATTAAGTTATCCTTGCCATGTTATAATCATAGCGTGACTTAATTATTGCAAAGAAGGATTAGTTATAAGGAATTTGTTGTTTGTAAATAGTTACTTCTAAGCTCTGATTTATCTCAAAACATTTCCCCTTACAAGGCAATAGTCTAATTTTTCTGTTTTATCCCCATACTGAATCTGGTGGCAAGGGAGAAGACCAGTAACACTTGTTTTCAGCAGCTCTTTTTTTGTTAGTAAGTACCACCACTTTCCCTTAAGTTCTGTCATATTTTTAGACATTCCTGCTTGTATAATTGACTTCTATTTCTCTCATGCACTTACAGGATGAATATAGTTCCTTCCGAGCCAGTATCACCATGTAGATTCCTTTCATTCCTTAAGGCACCAAACGTCTGGTAGCAATTTTTCTGATAATGACTTTATAGTGTCAGGAGACAGAACTTGGCAGATTCTGTGACCTCCTTTCAGAAAAAGATTTCTCAAGCAAAGTGGCCTGATAGGCAAGATCTATTTATAGCAAATCTCATTAGGGAGCCACTTGGACTAGGCATTTCTATACCAATTCATGTCTCACAAGATCCTGGTGAGAAATTTCCTAAGGCAAGATTTAGCAGTGTGAAGTATACTCAGCTACAACATATCCTTATATTATCTCTTATTTAACAGAATCTCAGTTAGTACAAGAAACTGGTCTTATTAATTTATGAAAATATTTATGTCCACCGTTTCCATTAGGCAGCTGTGTTAGCCAGAAGAATAAACTATAAATGAATCACTGAAAAACAGAAGAAAACAATAATTTAAAAACCCTTTAAAAAAGCAGCAGTCACAAGGACAAATATGCCATTTTATTGTTTTGTTCTTCTGTTTTAGCTTTTTTTATGTGATTTGTTTTGTGCATGTATGTGCCTTTAGGTCCCCTGATGACTTATGGCCATCTCCCATAAATTGTATAGGGATTCATTAGGTAGGGAATACTCAGATGTGGCATGCTATTTGCATCTCCTGAAACATAGCCTACAGCACCTGTTGATTGTTCCTTGGCAGTCTCTTGGCAGTTCCTTGGCAGTTGGTTGTTCCTTGGCACCTGTTCCTTGGCAGTCTCCTGTCCAAGCAGTAACCCAAGATCAGACATGTTCTGGTGCCTTTCAGAGTATTGAGACCTTTGACAAGATTTTTTCAAAGAAGGTTGGGCCTTGCCTTCCTCTGAGGCTGAGAGAGTGAGTTTCCATGGCCAAGAGCATTTGGACCCTGGGCAAGAAGGTTTTGAACCCTGACCTCTAATCCAGTACTCAGGTCAGTACACCACACTGGCTTTGTCATAGTAAAATTGGTTTTATTATGACATAATTACATTTTTAATTGCTCCAAGAGGGAGCCTAAGCAAATGCCAACCATCTGAACCAAACTCTTCTGTTTTAATATGCAGCTCCATTAATTGGCCAGGGAAAAATAGCTCCAGGAGTTTTAAACTATAGGATGTCACCAGAGTCTGGGGATGTAGACTAGATAACCTACTACAAGAGTCTTGTGTAAGACCATCACCAAGGACTCATTTCCAGAAGTCCCAGGAGACAAGGGAGGTCACCCTAAAACTTGAAGTTCTATGGAGCCAAAGCCTGCTGACTAGTTTTTCTTTTTTTTTGGAACACAACAAGGCCTTTTCCACAGCACCCTCCCACTCTGCCATGGGGACAGGAGAAGGATGGGACCATGATGATGCTTCTCCATGATGTTGTCGCAGTCCCATCCTTCTCCTGTCCTCATGTGATGTGATTGCAGGTTAAATCATTGATGGGTTTTCCCCATCAATGACCCACGATCATGGCACCATCCTGCACTTTCCTGTCCTGTGGAACCCCCAGAAGGACAATAGCTGAGCTTCCTGCCACAGCGCAGCCTCGGAAAGTACCTGGCTTCACTGAGGAAGGAAACAACATGTCCATCATGTTCCCTTCTGCAGGGAGTCGGTCCCATGTGGAGGGGAGCGCTGCCATTGTTCTTCTTTCCTGATAGAGCCACTGCCAGGATCCCCACTGGATGCTGCTACAATAAGGCAAGCTGCAGAAAGGGCCAGAATGTAGCCTTTTCTGCTTTATTTGGCATTAAGAGACAGAGTTGGCTCAGAACAGTGAATATTGTATGGGGCCAAAAAACAAAAGCTCTGCAAGTACCATGTTGAGGAGAAATATGCTCTGTAATTTGCTGTGTGACAAGGATGAAAGAAATCAGGCTTCACTTCCCTAGACCCATCACTGGGCCTTCTTTGTGGAAATATTTTCTTTGTGATGGTGCTTAGTTATAGTCACTTTCCATGCTTTCTGACTTGTTCACCTGCTACCATTACTGCTTCTTCCATCTGCAGGAAAATTTAACAGCTGTGTCATTTATTCTTGGCAAGAGGATCAGACCTGCCACATTCCCTTTTCTCCTGCTTGCTGTACATTGAGGTAAAAACAAAGATGTTTTATAGAGAGCCAGGTAATTAGATCCTGTTTGAATTTTTGTAAAACACATTACTTAGCCTGCCTTTGGAAACAGTTCAGAAACTTCAGCAGGCCCAAAGTGCTGTTGTCAAACTTTGGACCAGGGACCCTTTCACACGTGCAAATGTAGCACTATAATTCCACATTAAATGCCATGCAACATTCGTTTGCAATTTAGGGGAGGTATTTATAAATGTCAGCCAGAGAGCTCTAGCAGTTGACCTGCAGTACATACCCCAGGATTCCATAGGATGCAGTCATGACAAAGTGGAAAAATCACAGCACTACAACTGTGTAGTGTGAAAAGTCCCAGGGCTGGTTACAGGGAACAAATTGTATGGGCTACAAATCTTGTTTCCATGCAAAATTCAAAATGCTAGTTATGACCTAAATATGAACTATGCACTTTACTATCTGAAAGCCTGTCTCCTTACATGGTCTGCTCAGGTCTGAAGTTTTTTGAGTAAAAGGTTTTCTGTTGGTTCCACCACAATCACAGGTGAATTTAGTGATTGCAGAAGCAAGAATGGTGGGGAATGCAGATGTTATATTACCAGGAATAAATTGGTCTCTGAAAAACAATATACATTAAATTAAAAGACTACTTGCATTCCAGAACTAGATACAGCACTGTTTTACTCTGTAATCTGTTAGAATCACACTTCAAAGTATTTTGCAGACTTCTGGTCCATGCATTCTTTCTGTTGACAGAACACTCAACATGGATAACAATCTGGTACTTGTGACAGAAGACTATTTTAAAGGGATGCACTTTACACTTACATCACTATGTTTGAAATGGTTTTCAACCAGGATTACTTATTTGCTTTTAGCTGTACATTGTTTTGATGTATGTTGTACACTGTTGTGAGTCCCTTTTTAAGAGAAAGTTGGGACATGACTAATAATAATAATAATAATAATAATAATAATAATAATAATAATAATAATAGGCCATATAGCTAAATGCAGTCTAGTATATTACTAATAGTGGCAATGACTGAATTTGCAACTATTCCCATTCAAAATGTGTTCTGCCACTGAAGTATAGACCTTCACTTGGAGAGGTAAAGTGCTTCTCTCATTTAAGAGACACCTTGTTCCCATCTTACACGTGACTGTGGGCCATAGATGGGTTCAACCAGGGGAGGTGTTTTGTTTTGTTTTACTTGCAAATGAACCTTCAGAGTGCTCAGGGGAACCAGACCTTTGAGTACCACATATTCAGGGCACACACGGTGGCAGGTTGCTACTCATGCTGTTTGCTGCTCATCTGGTAGGCTTCCTGGAAGCATTTGGCTGACTATTGCTGGAAAGAGAAGGGATAGCAGATAGGGCACTGGAGTGATTCAGCACACCTCTTCAGGACTTCTACAAAAAAAATTGAAAGAGGAGTGGGGAACATGTCAGGTGAGTGTAGATGTATTTCACTTATGGGGAACCTGTGGCATCCCAGCACCCAAAATATGTGTTTCTGGCTTGTTGGAGTTTAAATTCAGTAACATCTGTGCTTGTCCCTTGAGAGGTCAGATCTGCTCCCAGCTGCTCCCACTCCTTCACCCTTTTCGCATTCATTTTTTCTCATGCGTGTGCCCCTTGAGCGCCGCACAAATGGGAGTGTCGCACTGCACGACGCACCCCCACTTGCGCGGTGCTCACGAGGCTGACGCAGCACCTGAGCGCATTTTTTGATTTTTGGCTTGAAGCCGAAAATCACCCGCGCTCACGCAACGCTCACGGCGCCCATGCACACTTACCTGCTGTGCGAAGCGTTGCGAGGCGGCTGGGTCGCACTTCCTTCCTCCCGCGGAGCCTACAGCTCCCACGGTGCCCTGCAGAAGGAAGGGGCTGGGTGCTAGTGCGACGGACACGCCAGCAGGAAGCGCCTGCAGAAGGAACGAGGGGGAAGCGTCGTCGTCCCGGAGGAGGCTTCTCGTGCGAGATGCCCTCCCCTCTTGCACAAAAAGGTACAAAGACCCTTGAAAAGTCAGATCTGGTTATAGTGGTGTTCCCTCCCAAAGAAAGCTGGGCTAGCCCTCTCTCTGCTTTCTTTTCATCAGCAGGCAAAACCTTTTTATTCAAGCAACGTTTAATGGTTTATTAATTACAGAACACCTTTTTATGGGGTGTGTATGCTATATTTTTAATGTTATTGTTGTGTTATTAAATGATTTTATACTTTTAAACATTAATATTGCTTTAATTGTGTTTTAACTGTTTCATTAGTTCTGTAGCTTATCTTGTTTACCATTTTGTAAGCGCCTTTGGTCCAATGTTGGGAGAAAGGCAGCATATTAAATACATACATACATATATACATAAAATCTCCAGGGGCACAAGTTCCCTACTCCTGATGTTTTTAGTTGATAAGTATACATAAACACATGGACTTGATGGCCTGATCCCAACTGGTTCATCAAAATCTGTGTCAGATTGGCTTTGCTCTCCCTTGTCATGCACTGCTTTGATGTTAGATGTCATGTAATGCCATGCCATATAATGTTTTAAAGAAGAGCTGGATGGGGATGATGGAACTGAGTGAGAAAAGAATATATTGGGAATGAAGGAATGTTGTTTTAATGAACTTTGATAAAAAATAACAAAAACAGGTACATGATCAGGCCATTGGTAGGTGGGATGTAAGTCAGAGAGAAGAATTGTTTTAACTATTAAATGGAATGCTTGTGCATACAAATTTGGAATGTTACAGCTTATAAAGCACTGTGAACCCAATAGTTCTTTAGTCTTGGCAATTGCTAGAATGTGCTGCTGTTTCTTTGTGGTTCTGAATAAAGCTTTTGTACCAACTAAGCCTGTTCTCTGAACTCGAAAGTAGTCAGTACATGAAAATCTAAGCAGATCCATTGAATCAATTATGGAATGGTGAGACAACACTTTGATAAATTCCATAGATTTAATGGGTCTATGTCAAGAGAGACCAACAACATGATTCAGGCCTAAAGTGAATTATAAGAAAAAACTAGCCTCCAGATGTGTTTGAACTATATACCCTCCAAAATTTCACAGATGAAAACTAGGCCCGGTGTGACCAAGCAATGTTGGAGTGAGGTCAAGATGGCAAGGTTATTAATAAGGAAAAAACACGAGTTAAAACAGGCTGCATCAATTTGCTTCTGCCTGATCCTACTGGCAATGGCAAGATTCTTCCCTCTTATCTCCCCACCAATGAGTTAACTGAGCACAAGCTACTTTTGCACTTTGAACTCAGTTTGCACCAAACTGAAGTAAGCAGAGGAACAAGAGGGAAAGTAGAATGAGGATAAAGAAACTAGGTCATTTTAAAACAGCTTAAAGAGCAAGATGACAGAGGATAAAACAGGATTGCCCTTACCAAATTGGGACAGGTGGAAGGTATGAAACTGCAGTTCCTCAAATCCTACACATGTGGCTGTACTGAGTAAGATTAAAGGGAATTGTAGGCCAAAACCTACCAGGAGGACTTTTGCCCATCGCAATTAAGTTCTCTCTAGTCTAGCATTGTGTACTCTAAATTCAAAGCCCTATATGGTTTGGACCTTGAGACTTGAAGTAGTACATCTCCTTATATATGGCTGCCCATCCCTTGGAGACCCTATTGGTGTCAGTGCTGGTTTCTTCACTAGGGTCCTTTTCGCATGGCATTGCTTAAGCGAAAGGGCCCCTTGAGTGTCTCGTAAATGTGAGGAGCGGTCTGCACGATGCACTCACATTGATGCGACGCTCAAAAGTGTGACACAAACTGCTAACGGATTTTTTTATTTTCGGCTTCAAGCCAAAAATGCCACGCAGTCGCGCAACGCTCAGGGGTGTGGAGTGCACTTACCTGCCATGTGCAGCCTCCTGAGCCATGCCAGTCACATTTCCTGCCTCAGCGTTAGCCTTCAACTCCCAGGCTGTGCTGCGGTAGGAAGGGACGGGGCATGGGCAGGGTGCTCGCGTGACCAGGAAGCTGCTGTGAAGCCCAAGCAGCAGGGATGCGAAAGCCTTCCTCCGAAGGCTTCCCGCGTGAGTGCTGCCCCCCACCTCCGCAAAAAGGTAAGGTGCGAAAAGGGTCTAGGTCAAGACATGGTATGACAAAGACTTTGGGGCCGAATTTAAGCGTGTACATGATTATTATTATTATTATTATTATTATTATTATTATTATTATTATTATTATTATTATTTTAAAAAAAACCCTTTACCATTTTTAAGTTGTTTTAAATTAATATGTTTTTATCTTTCTTAAAATATGTGTTAATTTTATTCTGGAATAGTTGAAATCATTTATATTGACTGGCATCCTGGTCAACTGTTATGAAATCATGAGATAGACATATGATATTGTAACTGCTGGGGAATTCTTGTTTATGGTCATAAGCATCTGAATATGATGTCCCCAGACCTAGTTTTGCAACCTGGCAGTGCCCCAGCAGCTTCTGAAGACCAAAACACTAAGAAATGACCTTTTCAGCCTCTCCTCCAGGCACCTTGAGACTGGAAGAGGACTGCAGGCATCATTTCCCTTCACCCTGGTCTCCAGTGCCTTTGAAACACTTTGGATGGGATTCTCGAGACTGAAAAGTATGGTTGGGGGTGGCATTGTCAGGCATGCCTATCATGATGGAGGTTCATCATCATGTTTACATTGATGATGCAGGATCTCAGCCATCATTTTATTTGCTACTCTGATACCTTGTGCAGAAGAAAAATATTTTCAACAAGGAAGGAAGGAAGGAAGGAAGGAAGGAAGGAAGGAAGGAAGGAAGGAAGGAAGGAAGGAAGGAAGGAAGGAAGGTGGGAAGGTGGTTCTTCAAGGTTTCAAGGGGCTTTCCTGCCCACAAGAATATACTCTTTGTCTGAAGAAACCAGGGTGGACTTGGGATTGTCTGCCTGCAAAGCATGTGCTTTACTACTGAGCTACAACTGCCACTATCAACTGCATATCCTGCCAAATCAGTCACAGGGTTTCTGCTATGTCCTTAAATTAGTGAAACCCAAATGATTTTTACTGTTTGGGAAATCTTTTTCTTTAACAAATGCATGAATTCATTTGGGAAAGCAATAGACAAAGAATGTAATAAATGAAAAGGAAAAGCTGTGTAGAGAGTGGAATACATGCTGAATGCATGTTAATTCACTCATCATTTATTTACCATGTCAGATACAACTCAGTGGATTGTTACTGCAAACTAAAACTGTCCTGATGCTTAGGAACCATAGCTCCCTGCTCCTTTATGCTTATATGCTTTCATCACAAGATGTTTTACTGTATTTCATAAGGTAACTGCATTGGACTGTGATAAAGGGAGAAGAGAGAGAAAAAAAACAGTCAAATGTCCTGTGGCACTTTAAAGATGAACACATTTATTGTACCGTAAGCTTTCATGAGTTAGAGACTGCTTTGTCAGATTCATGAAGTGTTTGGGAAAGGCAGGAAATGTTTATATATGCACAGATTAGGGATATAACAGCAGTGAGGCTAACCAGAAAAGAACATTAAAGAGTCAGCATAAGACAGCCAGAGCATATTGGTGTGTATATGCTCTATTAATGGCAAATATGTCCCTCTAACACTTGAAGATATGAAGGAAGCCACATAGCCATTATTGGCAGGAAGACAGTCAACTGCATCCAAAGCACTTCCCATAGAAAGTGAATTCCGCCTTCATCTCCCCACCTCACAGATTTTGGATGCAAATCTCAAACGTAAGAAAATTAGAATGATCTCTGTTCAGTACAATGCTCCCTCCAAAGAGGGGGTTCAGATGACTCCCATTGCAAGTGCAAAAAGGATATTTGCTTGCTTGTTTGCTTGAGAAGCCAACTGAGAGTCCCAGGGCAGTGAGGAGAAGGCTAGTTGGGAATTTTCCTTGCATAAGCATTTTTTTTTTTTTTTGAGTTTCAGGTACCCCCTTGCCAACTTTGAAGGGAATCAGAGTTACATAGCCTTACTTTTCCCCACTGCTGTTGATACACACAGTGTAACCAGCCTAAGATGCTCAACATGTGTATTGAGGCACATCTATAAAGTTAACTCCATGCAAGCATGTGCTTGCATAGTATCCACACACAGACCCCTTTCACTTACTGGCAGTTCAGGACATGGCAGCAGTGGAGTCTGAGGTAGCCAACATGTCTCTGCAGCTCTCCATGGGTTCTTTCAATGTATGTCTGCTTTATTGAATCACACCAAGGGTACCTACACAAGTGGAATTCCCCACACGCTCCTCCTACTTCAGCCTTTCCTACAAAAGCATCCTGTTCCACACATGGTGATTGGCTAAACAGGGGTGGGAAAACTGATCTGTGGGCCATTTGCAGGCTCCAAGACCATATTTGTTGCCCCTAAGCCCTTGTACCTCACTTACTGCCCTCTACCAATAATCACTCTTTTTTAAAAAAGCAGTATAATTCCTTGAAGCCTTCAAGGAAATACAATTGGAAATCTGGGCCATTTTCAGGTTCTGGTTTCTGAGACCCTTTTGGAAAACCTATGACTCTAGGTTCACTTTCATTTACAGAATAAAAGTAAATATAAAGCCATCTATGACCCTAAAAGAGGCTGGGGAAATGGTCCAATTTTGGGGAAATTTGGCAGAAGGAAGGAAGGAAGGAAGGAAGGAAGGAAGGAAGGAAGGAAGGAAGGAAGGAAGGCAGGCAGGCAGGCAGGCAGGCAGGCAGGCAGGCAGGCAGGCAGGCAGGCAAGCTAAGGTGGGAGACAATGGAGATTATGGGCTGGGTGCCCAAGCTGACCACTCTGTGGACTACAGCCCGATATTTATACACTTCAAATTAGACAAATATTTCTTAAAAGGCTAAATATTTGATTTTGTCACAATAAAGTATGACTGTGTTTTGCATTTATCTGTCAAAGTCTTTAATAAAAAGGCATCTAATAAAAGAATCCATCCTCTGTCTTTTTACCATTCTGCATCTATCACTTATACCATAGTCCTATATCTTTGCAAAACACTTGTGAACTGGAAAATTACTTCTTATAGCTAGAAAGCCATGCCCAATTCTTGTTAAATCCATGTCCAACAGTATCTCATTTCTTAATCAATTTTAATTCTGCAGCTTCACGGGCATACATACGATGAGATTAAGAGTGGCCAAATGATATGGGATGAATCTGAGTGAGTTCTTCCCCACTGCCATTATTGTTGTTATTTTTTGTTGTTGCTGTTGTTGTTATGATAGCATTTTAAATGTCTAGTATATGCCCCCTTTTTTTTTCTTTTATGTACAGGCTAATCTGTTTAATGTGTTAAATACTGGAAGGGTGATGTCAAGTATGCCTTGCTATAGGATATTTAGATCAATGATTTTTTTTTAAAATGAAACTATTATTGTTGAGTCCCATAATAGTGAATCTTAAGTAGAACAGCTGGGGATGTTACACCATGATTTGTGACAGATCTCGGGCCATTTCCACACTAGCCTGTTATAGTGCGATGATTCCACTTTCAACATCTTCTGGAATCCTGGGGTTTACCGTTTCAAGAGGGGCCAGAGGATGTTGAAAGTGGAATTATCGCACTATAACAGGCTAGTGCGGAAATGGCCTTGGTTTGGTAACTGTTGGTAATAAGGGGGTGAGGCCAGCCCCACCAAAATCTACAGCTATGCTTGCATTATACATACCAGGATTGGGAAACTACAGAGGGGGCATGGGCCATTTTGCCCCATGCCCTCCCAGCAGACCACATTTTAGTACTTCAGAAGAGAAGTAATGTCTCTTCCTGCCGCTATTTTTGGTCAATTTTGACCATTGAGGCAACTTTGTGTAGCAGGGGGAGGGAAACTGCTACATTTGGGGCCAAATAGGCTTTTGATACACTCTATGAAGAAAAACAAATCACAAAAAGATCAGCATTTAAATTTTAATGGGATGTCTGGGGGGCTTTGGGGGTGGATGGGCTAAAGGGTCAAACTTTGGGATCCAAAGTTGACATTTTGTCCACAGATGTCACTTATCTCTGCCTATATACTGAGAGCGTTAGCCCTACTGAATAGCGAAGTTATTGTTACCCCTATTCAGGCCATTATTAACATGGGTTCATATCAACACATGCCAACCCAAATCCCTTTGGCCTCTCTCTCCATGAGCAGAGAGCAACGTTCAGAAGAGGACTGGGTTCTCTACACATAAAGCCTCTCTGCAGAGATGAAAATTCTGATTTTCCAGGATTCTCCTGGAAGGCTCTTCCAGTCAGACTACCACTGTTCACATGACCAAAGCTGCGATAGAGCAGTGGACTACTTTGCCCATCTCCCTATGTGCTGACTTTAAGCCCTTTCGTGTAAGCCTAAATATGTGATCCATGTGTAGATAAAATCCTGATACTCATGTGGTTAAATAGCAGTTCTTATGTAGCTAAATGACACTCTCCACATGCAAGAGGCAGGAATTTTCAGGCTTGGGGAAATACTTAGGTATGAAGAATAACAATAAATATGGCCGGGCAATGCTGGTTGATTGTTAAGAGGAGGACTGGAAAATAGAGACAGGAGTAGAATAAAGGATCTTAGAAATGGGCTTGATGAGCTCATCGGACTTCTCTATGGTCCTTTAAATAGCTTACCTGGGTCCAAAGTTGCCCAGAGTCGTCCCGGCAGTGGCTTTGCCAGGATGGGAGTGTGGACGCCAATGGTCCTCTCCACACTGGCTCGCTCGCTGCAGAAAGAAGCATGATGATGGCCCACCTCTTCCTGCCCAGTGCAGCTGGGTCCTGCACTGGGGCAGGAAGTGCAGCTATTGAGCTTCCAGAGGCTCCACAGCTAAGGTAAGTGTGGGCACATGGCAGGATGGCAGTGCAATCACTGGACTTTGATGGGGAAAACCTATCAATGATTTGCAGCACAATTGCATGGGAGAAAGACAGGACCACAACAATATTATGCATAAATGTCATCGTGGTCCCATCCTTCTCCCATCTCAGTGGTGGGTTGGGAGAGTGGAGTGGAAAAGGCCTAAGGCATTTTTGCATGCATGTTCCACAAATACTTGTAAAAGGAACATCTCATATACAGATGTGCTGGGCTCCAACATGTCTGAACAGAGAGGGAAGGAATGAGATCCTGCATTTTGGGAGAAACCTCTGAGGATTTTTTTAAAAAAGAAATCACTCACATCCTTCAGATCATCTGTAACTGACTGGAGGTAAAGACTGCTATGGAACCCTGCAAGCAGAGAGCAGCATAGAGTGAACTTTTAGCTGGCTAAGCCTAGGAATTAGGGTTGAGGGACACAAGCAGCCTGCCAAACGCTTCCTTCATCCAGGACTCTTAAAAGAAGAGCTTGTGTTTACAAGAAATCCCTCCTCACCATTGAAAAACCACAGAGTAGAAATGGAAATGATATTTTTCCATTATTAATTTCTGGCCTGGGAAAACAAAAAAAGGTTTTCGCAACCATTGGAAAACCCATTTCAGAAGAATAGTACAGTGATAAGAACTTTGCACATGACTGGAAACTGGATTTTTTTTTTTTTTTTTAGGATCCCCCCTCTGCCAAATTCTCACATGAAACCTATGTGTATTTCTGCATACAATAATTTCCCAAAAAACTTTACTTAAAAACCATACAGATATTTTCATTTCTTTTGCAGCAGGGAGAAAACTGAGAGGACAGCAGGGAGAAAACTGAAGGTAATTCAATATTAACATCTCTACATGCACAGAAAGAACTGGCTACACAAAATAAGTTTCCTCAGGTTTCTACATACAATGATAACTATCTATGCAGTCTTACCTTCAAATGCAAACAGATAACATGCTGTAAAATGAGTACATAAGAATGGGTACTCAAAATTTATAAGGTCAGTAGCCAGTGTTAATATTGGTTGTTGCAAATTCACAAGGCATTGCCATTGAGCTGGGAGTAAATACAGTGGAAATTAATGAGCATGTAAAGGGAATCTCCAGATCATGGACTGGATATAGCCTACTGGTGTTCCATATCCAGTCCGCTGTCTTCTCCAGACCCTAGCTATCCATTTGGCTTCATCTGCCCCCCCGGTGCCATCATACTCTCCCATGCCTTCCCAGATTTTTTTAAAAATGTGAATAAGCCTTCCTTGGACCTGTTAGGGCCTGTGAGGGGCAATTTCTCCAAATGTTGTAGGTTCAGTTAGATCTAGGAAATCCTTTTTTCCAAAATAGGAAGCGAGTGGAAGTCACTACCAACTGGGTGAAAAATTCTACCTCGGCTTAAAATAGACCACCCTGTGAAATATAACAACCTCCATTCCATGCCTAAAGAGAGCACAGGAAGGCTTTCATCATTTAAACAAAATGCAAAAAAAGGAAAAGCCGTGGAGGCTGTATTTGGCTTCCATACCCTCATGCTGAAGGTCTTGTCTCCAATGAATGTCTGGTCAACAGCTAACCAGGGATAATGTCTGTTCCTCCAAGTAAGGAAAATGCCACCTCCAGCCATAAAGGGCCCCGACACTTGGTGTATATAGCATTAATATGTACTGAGTAATGTTTCATGTGTGTTATAAATGACATACAACCTTCTTCTTTTTAACACATGCAATATTCCTGTTGTCTTCAGTTGTTTTGAACTTAATACTAGAGTTTTGAGTAAATTATCAGTAGCAGAAGCCAATTATGTTCAATAGTAATAGATTGGAAGCATGCAAAATGGCATGTCTCTGAACCCGTATGTTACTGAACCCGTGTCCAAACTAATGTACTTTAAACATAATATTATTGTTTGGGTAGTGTGTGGTGTAGTGATTTTAGCATTGGACTAAGACTCTGGAGATAAGGGTTCAAATCCACTTGGCCATGAAAACTCCCTGGGCAAATCACATTCTCTCAATACTCTCTCTCAGGATCAGAAGGGGGCAAAGACAAACTCCCCACTGAACAAATCTTGCCAAGAAAACCCTGTGATAGATTTTCCTTAAAGCAACCATAAGTTGGGCCCTTTTCGCATGGCATTTTCCATGAGAAAGGGCCCCTTGAGTGTCCCGCAAATGTGAGGAGTGGTCCACACGTCACACTCACATTTGTGCGATGCTCCAGGGCCTGGCAGGCACTGCTCATGCACTTTTTCATTTTTGGCTTTAAGCCAAAAATGGTGCACAGTCGTGCATGGCTCCCAGGCTCTGTGCGCACTTACCTTGCATGCGGAGCCTTGGGAGCCGGGTCGGTCATGCTTTCTGTCTCAGTGCAGCCTAGGAAGGTCCCAGGCTGCACTGCGAAAGGAAGAGGTGGGGCTCTCGCGTGGGCAGGAAGCTCGTGCGGAGCTGAAGAAACCTGGATGTGAGGGCCTCTCACGAGTTTGCACAAGCGCCGCACCCCAGTGCTGAGAAAAGGTAGGATGCGGAAAGGGCATTGGAAATGACTTGAAGGTACACAACAACACAACAAAGTGCAATGTCGTTCCCCACCCAGACCTTACTGGGTCAAACTAACAGCATGGCATTCCTTATGGAACTGTTTAGCATTTGAGAAAAACAGATATCTTCTTGCCTTCTACTGGCTTATAGCAAGCTCCCTTGCCTTCATAAAGCTGAATCTAGTCTGCTCTCTGCTGAGAACAAAATTAGCTAACACCATTTTGAAAATGTGTTGAAAAAAACAATTGCATTAAAGTTTAGATATGTGTTTGGTTTTACTCTGGAATTATCACATTTGGTGAAATAATCTATTAAGAGGCAATTGAAACTAGGGAATTATTTGATACTTGCTTGATTAGTGCAGCTGTACTTGAAGAAACCAAAATCAGAGAACTCCTTGCAGTTCATGAACAAGCTGGTATCTGGATAATTACACTGAAGCTAATTGAACACATTTTTGAATACTGTCCAAATGATTTTTCTGAAGAAAACTATTCTTTAATGTATTATGCTTAAGGAGGCAGAATAACAGCATGGCTTGAAAAGGACAAAACAAAAACCATTGACACCTTTGATTTAGTGAATATGCCTTTGTCTTAAATCAAGCTAATTGTTTTGCATTGTTGGTTAAAAGTGAAAGGTAATCATGCACTAGCACTCCAAGCTGCTATTTAGCTGGAAAAGCCCACAGAAAGGTGATTGAAGAAATCTATTTTACATAGATCCAGAAAAATCTGACACCTTTGGTTCCATTCAGTTTTGCCTATGTAAATTTATCTTTTATCTGATGTTTTATCTGATGGAACAGAGGGCATGCTTATCATTTATTTGCAAATGACACCAAATTAGGAGGGGCTTAGGAGCTAATACCTCAGAAGACATGATCAAAATTCCAAATGAACTTAAGAGTTTAGACAGGCAAGTCAAAACTAACAAAATGAAATTCAACAGGGAGAAATGGGAGGTGCTAAACTTAGGCAGAAAAAAATGAAGTGCACCAATGTAAGATGGTTGACACCTGGCTTGACCACAGTACATATGAAAGGGATCTAGGAGTCTTAAAAGATCACAAGCTGAATGTGAGTCTATAGTGTGATGCACCACTAAAAACACCAGTGCAATTTCTGTCTGCATCAATAGTAGGATAACGTCTAGGTCAAGAAAAATAATAGTATCTTCTATTCTGTTTTGATCAGACCTCAGCTCGAATACCATGTCTAGTTCTGGGCACCACAATTCAAGAAGGATATTGACAAGCTGGACTGTGCTCAGATGAGGGCAATCAAAATAGTAAAAGGCCTGGAAACCATGCCCTACAAGGATTGGCTTAAGGACCTGTGTATGCTTAGCCTGGAGAAGAGAAGGTTAAGAAGTTATAGGATAAGCCATGTTTAAAGCCCTTCATGGCTTGGGGCCAGCCTATCTGCGGGATCGCCTTCTCCCATATAATCTGCCCCGCACATTAAGGTCCTCTGGGAGGAACTTACTGCAGCCAGTCAGAACTAGATTGGCTGCGGTTACCCAGAGGACCTTCTCTTCTGTCGCTCCCAAGTTATGGAATGGCCTGCCTGAGGAGACCCGGCACATTACCAGTCTTGACTGCTTTAAAAAAGCAGTCAAGACTGTTCTCTTCCGACAGGCCTTCCCAGACTAGTACTCCACCGCCTCCCACTAACTGTCCTCTTGCTCTTAATAGTTAATGTGTTTTAAGGGGTTTTAGAATGGGTTGGTGGGTGGGGAGGATGGGTTATGTTTTAATTGCTTTTAATGTATTTGATATACTGCTGTAGTACTGCCTCGATCCGTCGGGAGAGACGGGATATTATTATTATTATTATTATTATTATTATTATTATTATTATTATTATTATTATTATTTGAAGGGTTGTCATATGGAAGATAGGGCAAGCTTGTTTTCTGCTGCTCCAGAAACTATGACATAGAAGAACAGACTCAAATTAGAGGAAAAGAGATTCCACTTTAACATTAGGAAGAGCTTCCTGATGCTCAGAGCTGTTTGGCAGTGGAATGGACTGCCTGGGAATGTGGTGGAGTCGCCTTCTTTAAAGGTTTTTAAACAGAGGCTGGATGGCCATCTGGTGGGAATGCTTTGATTGTGTATTCCTATATGGTAGAAGTTTGGACTGGATGGCCTTTGTGTTCTCTTCCAGCTCAATAATTCTGTGGATCTGTTTTATGATTCTTCCCATATTATTCTACAAACTCTACTTTTAAATCATCACCTGCAAATTCATATTTTTGGGGGCATACTTTTCCTATTATGTGAGTGAGTGGGTAGATGGGGCTTTTCTCCATGTATATATATTTTTCTAATTAGGCTTTTTTATAACTTATTTCTGCTATAATACTGTGTTACTACAAATTTATTGTGCGTTATTTTCACTGATGAGCAAATTTTTTTGCACAGCTTTCCTAAGCGTATTCATTTTTGTGAGCACTTTTCCTTAGTATGCCCAATCTTAGATCAGTATTGCCTCAAAGTAGCAAAAGAAAGAATTTCATGTGTTGTTTCAGAATGGAAGAATGATCCAAAACTCATGTTCAGTTGGTTCAGTCCAGTAGCATGAAACAAAAAGAAGAAAATTGGGGAGCAAGGAGGCAACATTCTGCTAGAGGAACTTCAAGAATGTTCTTTCTTTCCCCTTCTCCTCTACATCTTCTGAAATCATATCCAAGGAATCTGTTAGCTCTCCAGAGCTAGTTTTGTGAGTCTATGCAAGTGCAGTGGGGGAAGTCATTCTTCTACTTCCAATCCCACTGGAATTCATTGTTATACTAGAGAGTGTCTACCATGAGATTCTGCCCCTTGAAGAAATCTGCTTCCTAATGTGTCATCATTTTTTAAAATTCATTCTCTTCATTTGTCAAGTTTTGTATGAACTTTCCGTAATTTCTGTAATATTGTCAGAGATCCTTTCAGTTCAGGAGGAAGAGTAACCTCAAAGATATACTACTTTGGTCCCACCATGTACCAGATTGTAGGCACATTAGACATACATCAGGAAGCCCATCCTTGGAGGAGGAAGAAGAATGGTGGTAGCGAAGAAAATCATATGCTCATTCAGAAGGTGGGTTGCCTTGGTGTAAGAAAAGGCACGTAAGTGCTGCTGCTCAAGACTGTTGCTTACTGCTTACCTTCCTAAATAAGAACTGATTAGCTTTGCAGGAAGGATAGCCAAACCACCATCCAAATCTATGGTTACCCCCTTGTGACTATAAAAATTCATATATTTCATAATGTACATGTTAGACTATAGCATAGATATGTGTTGTATGTTCAGCACATTCCACCTGGTGATGACATTGCTATGCACTTTTCGCCTATTTGGACAATGCAAGACAGAAGGAGAGTTAACACCCTGCCTTGCCCATTCATTCATCCAAAGGGTGAATGACGTGATAAAACAAATCTTAGAGTCAGTTCACATCAAATCCTCCAACAGCTGGAATCCAACATCCCTCAGCATAGTATAAATATCAACATGTAGAGATATGGTACAGAGTGCTGTGCAACCCCATTCAGAATATTTGATTTCTTTTCTTCAGTAGCAACACTGTACAACACTTGATAATGACCACATTGTGCAGTGCACAATAATACATGAAGCACAATCTCAATGCAAAGTATAGGATACACAATTATAATACATAAGGCATAGTGCACAACTTGCAAAGACAAGATGCAGATGAATGTGCTCTCTGTGCGACTCTACTTCTACCACTATCAGCAGAATGTGTCTGTTGTGCAATGTTGACTTTTTTAGCCCCACATGTGTAGTATGAATTACACATGCCAATGCCCCTAAGACAATTCTGCCCATTATGATTTAAAATGATCAGCTGAGAATTAATTGATAATCAAATGTATGCTAATTTACTCTTACCTTTGGGGCACGTTACTTTGATGAAACAAAAGAATCCTCTTATATATCATTTTCTACCTGTATAGCTTTTGATGACCTATAGTTTGAGACATGAATGATCAAAATGTAAAACAAGCAATTCCATCATATTTTACCCTTGACAACTACTTTTCTTATCAGTGTTTGCCTTGTGGATATAATTTGAAAGGAAAAATTTCATTAACATTTAGGTTGGGAGAGCTCCTGAAGGAATGCAGTATGTTTCACCAGATAGTCTTACTTTTCTATTTCATTTATCTTGGATTTTTGAAACTTCCATCAGCTTGAACTTCAGTATCAAAATGAGAAACCAGGAATAGAGGTGAATATTGGTGGTTTTTTTTTTTTCTATTTTAAAATTAGTAAAAAGGTTACCAATTACACACACTAAAACAAATAAAATATTTGGCTTTAACAAAGGAAATAGCTTCTTGATGTAACATTGTAACTCAGACTTTTGTGTTTCTGAAAGAGAATGGTGGCATTCCATATGCTAATAAAAAGTAAGAACTGGATTAGATGGTATGCTCCCAAATGATGAAGCAAAACAGGGTGTGATCTCCTCCAGCCCCTAGGAGTAAGACACACTTTCTCTCCATGGGTGTTTGCCTGGCCTGAGGTACCATCAGATATCTGTAGGGTGATAAAACTTTGCTTATTCCATTGAAGAAAAGAAATCAAATTTTTTCTTCCCATTGGCTGAGTTTACAAGAATTTTTGTGCATTTTTATGTTTTTATGTGCAGTTATCATACTTACCTTTGCCCTAGCATAAATATATGATGGGGGCTACATAGACTCCAGCACTACAGCCTCGAGGTCCCTTTTTCGCAGAGTGGTTGAGGAGCTTCCCACCAAGTCAAAGGTGTGTGAAGGGGCTGCACATGTGCTTCGAGAACATTGGGCTGTACTAGGAACTTCATTTACACAACCTTTGAGAAAGTGCAACCGTTTGCACAATGAGTATTCCACCGGCCCCAACAGGAAAAAGGCTTTTGCAGGTCACAACCATTTTTGTGAAAAATTCACAAAGGCTTTCTTTTTTCACAAAACAGTGTTTTTGTGAAATATAGCATTTCTCCATGGAGTATATTTTTATAATATTTTTATTAAAATAGAAAGAGATAAAATTCAACATATCAGTATACATGTCATATACATACCCTGTTGTAACTGTTGTATTAAATGAAAACAAAATGAAAACTTCCATGATTTTTTGTGAATGCTTTTCCTTCTTTTTTTTTTTTTTTTGCTTGTGTATATTTCCACAATAGATGGGGAAAAAAGCCCCTGCTTGGTCAAATTTCCAGCAAATCTTGCTTCAGCTACAAGTTATTTTAGATATTAATACTGGAGATAAGTGCCATCTGTAATACATTTTGTAAAATTTTTCTCTCAGATGAGAGGGCTTTATAAATTTATTTGTTATATTCCAGGTCTTTGTCCATTCTTCCAACGTAATTGGCTACCCTATATCCTGGGCCCATTTAATCATGTTTTCTTACACAATTTCATCTTCCATCTCTATCTTTAATATTTTATAAATCTTTCCCATTACATGTACTGCCTCTGTTTTTAGTCATTTGTCAAATTCTTTTTCAGTGGGTTCCATTCTATTCAGTGTCTATCTTAAACTTTTCTGATATTTGTCTGAGTAGCAGCCAATGGATCATGAATCCAGTTTCAATGGATTGACATTAACAGAAGAAAAAGAGATTTCTAGATAAATGAACTTTTCAACAGCAAAAAAAAGTCAGATATTTGGGAATCATGATCACTACAAAACAATACTGACTTATTTAGTAACAATTATAATAAGATTTGACAAGAAAATAAAAAAGAACCCCTGAAGTATATTTTTATGCTCACACATACATGTTTTGCAAATTTTTCACCCACCCTGGCTAGTTACTTCCACAGGTAGTGCATTAAGACATTTTTTTTCTCTTCAGGGATGCAAATAGTGGCAATTATTCTATATATCCCTAATGAAAATCAGTAAAGTATGAATAGAGCACAGGTACATAACATCTAACACATCTAACACATTTTGATTCTCTGCTCATGGATAAACATCCATAATATTGGAGGAAAAGTTGATGTGCCAGTACAAGCAAGAATGGAAAGTACATTGTTTCTTCTTTAAGGGGAAGGTAGGGGCTGATCTGCTCTATACCTTCTATGAACTGGAACAGTTGTCAGACTGCATATGGGGCAAGGGCTCATGTTGCCTTACTATTTATTACATCCTCAATCTGCTCTCCATATTCATTCTCACTTTTTAGCTGATCCAAATCTCACCCCTAACATGCCTATTTACTGGCTGTAGGAAAACACAATATAATCCTCTTGGACTTCCTGAGGAACCCCCCCCCGAGATCTGAAAATACCTGTTGTGGTGCAATCAGCTGCAGGAATGGAGTGGGAACTTCTCCACTGCCCCCCCCTTCCAATGGTACTTTGCAATGAATCTTCCTGACTGAGGGTTGGCAAAATATTAAAGCAACAGGAGCCCTGATCTGTATTGAACCTGGCAACCTGAGATTAAACTCCATTAGAGACAACTGATAATTCAAATAACTCTTACTGGGTCAGCATCTATCAGGAGGATGGAAGAGTCTGAGCTATATGCAGCTTTTCAACAGAAAGAGAAGGAGCTAATAGGAAAGCATGAAATAGAGGAAATATGACTAATAAATTTATGAAATCTGAAGGCTCACATATGTACACACAATACTCATGTCTGCACACACGGAGGGTGAGAAAAAGTGGAAACAGTATGCACTAAGAAGTAGAAGGACAGTGCAGATTTCATTGAGTAAGACTTGGGTTGCCACCACTTTCCTATCCTGATACTATTGTACATATAACTTATATATATGTTACCCTGTCTGCTTGGGATCCTTTAGGGGGAATCCCAAAGCTCATCAAAATGTTTGCATTAGGAAATTAGCCGGCTTGGCAAATGAAAGGCAGGGTAAATTTTAGCAGGATCCTTTAAACCCAATGTTTTACAGAGTCAGATCACAGATAACTAGGCTAACTATTCAACTTTCAGTATTTTATTGGAAAAGGTGTCAAAATCCACACAAGCACACTGTTGCATTCACTTACACAAGCATACAAGGCCCATAGAAACTTAAAAAGAGGTGAAAATTAAGAGAGGCATAGGAATTTTTGGTAATACTACCTGACGAGAAATCCTGAAGACAGAAGTTGAAACCTACTCAATGCAACAACTGAGGGGAGCTATTCAGAAAAATGGACAGCATGGGGATCTCTCTCTGGGGGCTCCAAACAGCGATACAAAAAAGGGGGTCAAGTTATAGTGAAAAGTATGCGGGGGGGAGACTCTTTCCTGGGAAAGACCAGACGGCTAGATTTTATGAAGATGGATTTCAACTTTGTAGTATAAAGAAAATACAGCCAGGCATCTTTGTGGTTCCTGCAAGATTGATATCTCATCCTTGGAGGCAGGCATCCAAGGTGTAACATTCTTGGCTATTTAGAATGTTAATTTGATCCCAGAGAGCTCTCATCTCCTGCTGGTGCTATTACTGCTGAAAGTCCATTTAAATTGTCTGTGTGAACCATTTCTGAGATTCACCTAGGATATGTGATAGGAACCAGTGATCTGTTTCCCATAGCTCAGCTGCCTATGTGCCCTTCCAGTAGACCTCTATGGCTCACTATGTTTAATATAAAGAATTATGCTCCTCAGGGCAGGGTCTACAAGGATGGGTAATATATATCTTCTGTATCTGAGGATGAATGTGGAAAACTGAAAGCACTCTCTTAAATTAATGCAAAATACAAATTTTTTTACAAGTAGCACTGGATTTTCATTTACTGCCATGAAGGAATTCTAATTTTAGCTGGAGCTCTGTGATGTTTTGAATTCTATTTTCTATCCCTTTCCCTAAGGTGTATTTGGCAGTTGGTTGACTTTGTTTTGCTTTATTCTCTCACTTTCTAGCCATGGCTCTAGTGTGTACGCTAGGGATATTAGGACATAATTCTTCACTAATTGTGTTCTCAAGGGAAACAATCAGCAACTTTAGCAATTTTCTTGCCTCCAAGAGAATGTCTTCGAAAACTGCAGAAAACACTTTCTGTGCAAAAATAGCACATGGAGATTTTGCACAAAATACACCTTGAATTGTAAAGATGCTCATCAGCCCAGGATTATTCTCACCACAGTTGTCCAGTCCTTGAGGAACACTCTTTTTTGACAATTTTTCCAAATATTTTGAATATTTTTTTCAGTCCCCAAAGGATATGTTTCATTCTTGCAAAATTCCAAAAAGTTTCTTCCCTTTGGGTGAATTTCTGAGAATTTTGGACATTGCATTTCAGGACTTTTCTCACCCAAAATGACAAAAACTTCACACAATGTTTGCCACATAGGCCATTTCCACACTACAATGTTATAGTACTATTCTTCCACTTTCAACATTCTATGGAATCCTAGGGTTTGCAATTTACAGAAGGGCATTTAGAATTTTCAGCCAGAGAAGTCTTCTAGGTGGAAGACTTTGGCCTCAGTAAACTACAACCCCAGAATTCTACAGGATGTTGGAAGTGGAATAACCACACTATATCAGTATAGTGCAGAAATGGCCATAGAATATTAAAAATTCTACTATGAATTGTAAACAATGTATTTTTGAACAAATGATTTTTTTCAGAAAAAGGTGCCAATTTTTTCTTGTTGTGATCTTCTTGACAAAGTGTCTTGATGTGGTGGGACACCCCTTCTCAATGGGGACAAGAAAAACTTCAGTCTGAACATTAGATTAAAAGAGAACTATTACAAAATGCTATATGATGCCTAGTAGACTATCTCAAATATATAAGATAAAAGAAAGAACTTGTTGGAAATGTAAAGAAAGTGGAGACACCTTTTGTCACATGGGGTGGCTTTTTCCTGTTGCCAAAAAATATTGGAAACAATTACGTACGTTGATTTCAAATATTCTTGGAATAAAATTCAAATCTAAGCCAGAACTATATTTGTTGAACAAGCTAGGTGATCATCCCGTACTGAAAAAATATTCAAAGTTAATCTTATATATGATTGCATCAGCTAGAATTGTCTATGCACAAAAATGGAAGCTAGAAGAAAAACTTTTGATGGACAACTGAATATTAAAACCACTAGAAATGATGGAAATGGAAAAATTGACAGCATTACTGAAATAAACTTCTATTCAAAGTTTTGAGAAGGAATGAGAATTGATTTTACAGTATATTAAAAATATGATGGAAATATGATGGAAAATAAGATATTAACATTAATATAATTTTTAAAAGGTGTTTAAAGTATCAGATGTAATAGGCTATAGTATGTTTTATATTATGCATTAGAAATTTGGTGACATTGATATTAAGTTTCATTTAGAGGAACAAACAACATTCAAAATAGTAACAATTCCCCGTGAAAAATGGAAAGATGGAAGATAGATGAGGATAAGGTTGAATTCAGGTGGGGTGGTGGGGAATAATATATATTGTTATATGAGAATAATTGTGAAAAAGATGAAATGAAAGAATATATGTTGATTTATTCTTTGGTGTACCTATTTTTTTTAATAAAAATATAATTTAAAAAATTAGGTATTCTATACCTACCTAGTATACATACATGCACCTTTCTCATCTTTAATATAAGCAACGCACATGAAAATGAAGGTTTAGTACTACAAATAGCAATAACGGAATGAGTCTGGAAGAAAGTGGTGATTATATACCATGGCATACAGCCACCAGGAAAGGTGAAAAGAAATCATTGTAAAGCAAACAGATGGCTTATCATTATGCACCCAATTGCTCTGTGCCTGGTAGCAGAATATGTTCCCAAACTATATAACATGAGGGATTCATTAATTAAGAAGTAAGCCACCATTTTTCCATTCTGTGTTCTAAAAAAAAAAAGTGCACCCCTGGAGTGGCAAACAAATTAGGCATCGGCAGGATCAAGGGCAATATGTGGTCTAGGACAAATAGAAAACTTGTTTGAAGAGGGTGCAAAAATATGTTTTGATTGCTCAGTAACTGGTACTTTCTTTGCCAACGGCATGTTTCTGTTCAAAGCAGGTGATACTGTGATGAACAGATACTCAGGTTATCAGAAAGTGCCAGAGCAAGAGAGCAGAGAAAGGAATAGAGTGGACTGATTTATGGTTAGATAAAATTGTCCTGGGGGAGATTCAGTGGATTACAAAATTGTTCAATCTTACAAACAGAATTTGCTATTGCCCTACCTGTTTGGAGTATATCAAAGTCTGTGTGACAGCAGACTTTTTGAAATCTGTGGAAGAATCTTTTCCCCTCCCCCTACCACCATAGCATAGCTCCCTGAGCAAAATTAGGACCACAGGCTCTTGAGAATACAGGTCAGCTCCAGCTGCTTTCCTTTCCTTTTTTACCACTGCAAGTGTTTTTTCATTTTTAAAATGAAATAAGAAAGCTGCAAAGAGCAGACCCTAGTTTACAGTGGGGTGAGCTGAGAACTACCAGCAACCTCTTGGTACAAATGGATCTCCAGAACTGCCTTGCTTTGATTCTTTAGCATTGTGGAGCAGAGAACAGCATCTGCAGCTTAATGCAAAGCGAGCTGCTGTTTCTGTTTGCTTGGTGTGCAGCTGTCTCCTACTTTAAATTCATTGGAAGAGATTCCATGTTGGAAACACACTCAGTGTGTTAGCAGCCTGTCTTGAACTGTTAGTGAGAGCCTTGGCATTTAGCCTTGGTTCCTTTGCCAAGCTGTGTGTGTGTGTACTGCTGGCACCTTCAATATTATGCCAGTATGAGGTGGGGCAGGGAGATGATCTCAGAATGTGTTTTTGTTTGTTTCACTTGGAAGTTTTAAACCTTATGCTATTTACTGGAAAATTAAATGAGATATGTATTTCAGATGTATTGAGAGGGTGTTTTTTTTTTTTAGCATGAAATTCTCTTGGCTCTAGAATATTTATTGTTGTTCAGTAAAATTGGTTTTTTGTTTGGCCTAATATGTAAATGAGTTTTAAATTATTTTAACTTCAGGTTAGATTGGTTTTTTCAAAAGTCAATTAACAGAATGCCTTCCAAAGCTTTTCTGGTGGGGAACTTAATTGGAAAACCCACCTATTCAGGCTAGTGTATTTCTCTTTTGGCAGGATTAGCATTTACTTTGTAATATCCATGTGCTGATCCAGCTTGTCTTGGCTGATTGTTTCACCATGTAAGTGTCTGCTGTCTCCCTCCTCCCCTGCTTGCTGGATTAAACCACTCAGTGTATGTGGGGTTCACCAGCTAGAAGACTAACAGTAACATTCAAAATAATGCACAAGATGGAAGCAAACAGATTCTCCATGTAAATAGATGACTGTGTGCGTTACTGGCTGACAACCCTTTTCCCTGTGTTTGATAAAGTGCAACATAACCTCACAACATGTAGCAGAAGATGATTTAGCCTATTTTTGTACAATCAAAATTAGAGTCTTTATTAATAATGTTTGAACTAGAGAGCATGGGAGACTTAGAGGCCAACAAGTTTTCTTAAAAAAATAAAAATAAAAATCAGTGTCCTAGTCTTGTAGCTTAGTTAGTTTCAGTATGTTCTAAAATCACAAAAACAGTAATCAATGTTTGTCATCCCATCCAGTTTTCTAGGTGTTGTCTCAATTTCTCATATAAAACAAAACATATGCATATAATTTATAGTTGTAGTGTGCTAGAGATATTTTAGTTGTTATTGTTCCCACAGGGAGAATAAATAATTTATTCAATTTGATGTGAACGTCTTCAAAAACTGTTCAGGTTTTGAAGATCTTTTCATAGCAGGGGGAAAAAAAGGTTTGTAAACTATTACAATACATCTTCTTGTGCTATGTAGTGGTCAGGGGAAGATGGAGGTACCTGGGAATTGTCTAGCTATGTTCTGATAGTCAGAATCACAACAATGCAGACATCACCAAAGAGCTCCTGAAGTCCTTCAGGAGGACCTAGAAGATTACGCTGTCTGGCTATCAGAATATAGCTGATAGTTATGCTTATAGCTATGCTACATTTCATTGATATAGTATGTCTGGACTAGAACTTTTCATCAATGCCTGAGCTTTGGCCAGGAACCTCCTCATTTGGGTTTCCCAACAAAACAAGAAGCTTTTTTTTGGGGGGGGGTGTCTCCCAAGTCTTCAGATATTCTTCTGATCCCTATTATACTCTATCTGATAAAGAGGCAAAACAGAGAATAGAAGATAGAAAGCTGCCTTATATCAATTAAAGCTCTTAATCTAGCCCAACATTGCCAATAGTCTCTGACAGTATCTTTCCAGACATCCTTCCACACCCACCTGAAGATCCTGAAGATTGTATTTTGGATCAAGGCATATTCTGTACAAGTGAGCTACAGTCCTACCATGATACCGCTGAGCAGAAAACATGATATGTAGGAACATAGGAAGTTACCTTACATTGAGTCAGACCATTGGTCCATCTAGCACAGTATGACATAACACAGACTTTCAGTGGCTCTTCAGAGTTTCAGGCAGGATACTTTCCTCACCCTAGCTGGAGATCCATGGTATTTCCTGGTGATCACCAGTCCCAGTACTAAGAAGGCCCAGCCATGCTTATCTTCTGAAATCAGATGAGACTAGGGTCCTTTTCGCACTGAGGCTTCTAGCGCAAGCGGGGAGGCCGGCAAGCACAAGAAGGCTCCTCCGGGAGGCTGCCGCTTCCCCCTCCTTCCTTCTGCAGGCGAAGGAACCAGCGGGGAAGTGGCACCGAAGGAGGCTTGCTGCGCAAGCCGCCCTCCCCCCGTGCGAAGCGGGAGACCTCGCGCCGGATTCCCCCCCGCGCGCCGGATTCCTCCCCCGTGCGTGCCAGATTCCTCCCCCCGCGCACGCCGGATTCCTCCCCCCCGCGCACGCCTGATTCCCCCCCCGCGCGCGCGAAGCGGGCGGCATTGCGTCCCCCCTGTGCGCGTGCGAAGCGGGCATCGCGTCCGTCGCACTACCTCCCCACCCCGCTCCTTCCTTCCGCAGGGGCAGAGGGAAGGAAGCACAACCCGGCCGGCTCCCGGAGGCTCCGCACGAAAGGTAAGTGCGGGTGGGCGCCGGGAGCGTTGCGCGAGCGTGGGGTGATTTTCGCTTGGACGTGAAAATCAAAAAACCCGCGTTCGCGCCACTTCAGCCCCGTGAGCCGGGCGGAAGTGAGAGTGCGTCGTGCGGAGCGACGCTCCCACTCCTGCGAGGCTCACAGGTCTGTTGTGCGAGCAAAGGCCCGTGCGAAAAGGGCCTAGATGTGTTCAGTGGGAAGGATGCTAAGATAGATACAGAGAATTTAAATCAATAGTCACAGTATATTTATTGTTAGGATTGCAGAATATTTCAGATTCAAAGCACAAAAAGAGAAAAAGAATGTGGCATTAAAGAGCCAATTAAACTAATTAAGTGTTCCCTGTGCCTATATGAAAGTAAGCTTAAGTGTCTCAGGAAATGTGTTGCTGGCAAAGTACTAGTAAAGGCTTAGGGATAGATTCCCAGGTTTAGGCTTTTTTCTGGGAAAGATGAAGACTTATTCAACTAAGAATCAGTTTCCCTCAGGAGAGTATGTTCTTTCCTCTGTTGCATCCCTCTGAGACTAGTTTCAGTAGAGTAAAGCAAAGAGGTAGCATGGAAATTAATTAACTAAATTAGTTAACTAAAACTTCATTACCTACATCAAAATGTACATCCAAAACACATCTACATACATTACCTAAGTACTGGCTAACTAGAGGAAAGTTTTAAGCAAAGGAGCAGCTCAGAATTGCTGGCAGTCACCATCTTTTGAAGGAGGAAGGATGAGAAAGGGCAGTCTTTATTTAGCCATACACATACCTGGAAGGTTCTGTAGTCATGTGGTCTGGTTGCTTAGACACATAGACACATTGATAAACGTGCATTAATTGTTTGTAATTCAGCAAATGAAGGAGAGTTCTAGAGATACAGTATATATAAGGTAGTGGCCTACAGGAGACCTCTATTCTACCTAAAGCCTTTTTTCCTTAATAGCAAATGGGTGAAGATGGTGAAGAGATAATGCTCCACTTAGCAGCATTTTACAGTAGCAATTTAAAAAGCTGTAAGTTATACCATCAGAGGCTTTGTTTTACTTCAGTGTACCACTTGTATTTAATCTGAGCAGGACCTAAACGGACCATGGCCTCCAGATCACTGCACCATTACAAAACTATGTGAGAAATTACCTGGGGTGGTCTACATTGTAGAGCAACTGCAGCTGCAGCACATATTTGTTTTGTAGTTATATAACAAAATGAATCAGGTAGATGAAGGAAAGTATCAGAAGTATCATACCTCTCTACATCAGTTTCAGGTGATCAAGAGATAGTTTCTGTAGCTGCATTCATGTCTTGTTTGCGCTTCCCATGGAGCTGGTCACTGTGGGAAGATTGTACTGAACTGAACTGGATAAGCTTTGGGCCCTTTCTGCACCTTACCTTTTCGCGGTGATGGGGCATGGAGATTGCACGAGCAGCCCTTTGTGAGAGGCTCTCGCATCCCTGCTGCTTTGTCTCCACAGCTGCTGCCTGCTGGTGAGCAGGCAGTGTGAGGGCTCCTCCTCTTCCTTCTGCAGCACAGCCTGGGATTTTCCCAGGCCGCGTTGAAGCAGGAAGTATGAGCGCTGCAGCTCTGGAGGCTCCACATGCATGCCTGTGGGGCACTGGAATGATGCGAGATCGTGCACCATTTTCAGCTACAAGCTAAAAATGAAATAGTGCATGATCGGTGCCTGCTGGCCTCAGCAGCATTGTGCAATTGCGAGGATATCATGTGGATGGCTCCTTGCAATTGCGCAATGCTCCAGAGGCCCCTTCGCATGGCAAATGCTGTGCGAAAAGGGCCTTGGTCTGATCCAACATGGTGGCTGTTTTATATTCTTCTCACATAGAGAAAAAAGATTTCCATGCACACAAATTTTGTAAATCTCATCTTTGTAACACCATCATACTTTTAACAAAGGTGGAGTCAAAGGGCTCTGATGCTTGAACCATGGAGAGAAGCTGTTCCAGAGAACACCAGCAGGGATTTGTAATCATTTTGAGCCCAGTTGTAGTAACTGTGCATTGTTAAGTTGACTGCTTTGTTCTCTCCTTCTGTCTCCTGTGACATTATTTTACAAAGTTTGCAGTGAGAAATATTACATGGTGCCAGAAGAAATACAGAGGAAGGAAGGAAAGAATGAGGGAGGGACTAGCAAATGCCTTAAGGAAAGTAGCTGTTTGAAGATAATGCTGTAGAGAACTTAAGAAGATAGAAAGAAGCATTTGAATTGTATTTACACTGCAGATATAAAAAGAGGTTTCAGTCAACACTATTTTTTCATCTATTCAGGTGAAGCAGCAAGAGGAGTTTTCAGCTATTCTCTCCTACAATATTTTATCCTGCTGCTAAGGAGAAGGCACTGCCAAGAGTAGAAGAGAGGGAGACTTGTATTTATGCCAAATGCATTTTTTTTCTGTGAAAAAATTTCTGAATGTAAGAACACCCCAAAATGTGACTTATGACCAAATCACTTTGCCTTCTTTTTGTCTTGATTTAACTTCATTTGATCCTATGATACGTAATCTTTAATGCTTAGTATCTTGGTTGTAGCCTTGCATAGACATCACAAAAGAAACAGCTCTGAAGGCATTTTGTGATAACGTGACTGGCATCACCATTGCCTCCCTTGCTTCAAATCTTGATAATAACTTTTCCATTTGTATCCAGCAATTAGACATTCTAGCAAAGTGAATGAGTCCCCTAAATCATGCAGATTAGCTTAATTAGTAACTTCTATTGTATAAAGAACTCAAAATGGCACGGCACAAGGATTTAATAGGTTTTAAAGGTTTTGATTTAATAAGTTGGTAGAGTGCCAAAAGTCACCTGGTGAGTGACTTTTTTTTCACTTGCAATGCTCTCTTTCCAAATTCTGAGATGGTTGCAACAAATAAATGTAAATTAAAATCCATTTCAGCAGATATTTTGTCCCAAGGGATGTATCCACTACAGCAAAATTGCAAAAAGAAGAGCCTATGAAAATAATTGAAGATTTGCTTGAGAGTTTGCATTTAATGATCCATGCTTGTGAATATACGAAACAAGCAAAAAAAAAATTTATATCTATAAAGTCTATGAAATATAGACTTCAAAATGAACTGCAATCAAAAATCCCACTTCATTCTACAAATAAATCTATGAGAATGGGATGCAGTTCAAAACTGCAGAAATGGCATGTGGTCCCATAAGTCCTGGAATGTATTTAGTCAAACTATAGATGGAAGAAACAGTGGGGAACTTTTCACTTGGTGGATTTTTCAAGGTTGGGATCTTCTAACCTATAGTCTGGCTTTGTACCATGTGCTTTTTTTGTACATCTAACAGCCCCACATTCTGATAAATTGTCCAATTGTAGAAAGAATGATGTCAAGAAAAAACACAATTACTATTCTCCCTGAGTGCTAGCCTTTTCATGAAAGGACTTTATTTTATGTGAAGGATCTTTCTAAATCTGTGGTTCCCTTCATACAGTTTCAAATGGTATGTTGACCAGCCCTAATATATTTCTGTCATGGTAGCCTTTTCAGTAAAGTGTGTCTGTGTGTGTGTGTTGCAGTAAGGAGGGGAGAAGGAGATCATTTGTTTGATTCAATTATATCATTTGTGTGGTATGCTTCAGGACTCTCTCTTTATTCACTTTATACTAATGGGTTTTCTTGGGAGAAATGACTGACTGTGAATGTCATTGTTTCTACATGTGTAAGGTGCAACGTTTCATCATCCAAATATCCACTTGAGATGCTTTCAAATACTAGATTTTGTAAACATCTATTGAAAAAGAATATTGGTAAGCTGCTGGCTATCAGTACAAGAACTGGCAGGATAAGCCCCTGGCCTGTCCTAGTCAAAGGCCTGTCCTTGCTTGTTCTCTCAAGCATGACATCAACTCTTAAGAACAACCATGCTGGATCAGAGCAAAGGTCTATCTATACCAGCTGGATCAGACTATAGTTCTGTCTCCTCCAGCTACAATGCTCAACCAAATGATTATAGGAAACCTACAACTGGACATAAATGCAACAGCATTTTCCTACTTGCGTATCCTAGTATTTTCTGACCCTCATTTAGGAGGTAATATGTAGTCATCAAGGTTAACAGCTAGTAAAAGTCTTGTCCTCTGTGTCTTGTCTGATTTCCTTATTAGGCCATCCATTTTTATAGTCATCCCTATATGTGGTGGTGATAATTTTCACAACTTATTAATATCCCTCTGGTTGGTTCTACTATGATCTACTTACAGGTGAAGTTTTTTTGCGATCTTGAAAACATACCTTTTGGTTGCAGCTGGAAGAGGTATTTAGCCAGCCAATGTCAGGATTGTTGAAATTGGCCATTACTATAACTGTTACAGTATAATATTCCTTCTTTTGGAATTCCAAAAGAAGTATTCTTAGCCTAAGAAAACCATATGAAAAAGTCATGGGGCCACCATAAGTTGATAGGCAACTTGAAAGCACATACATACACACACAGAAGATGTACAGGAGTTTACAGCCTAGAATGTCCCCTGATCAGTGCACAGTTGATGCAGTAAGAAGCACGGTGTGTTTGTATCCTTATATTTCTGTATGTTTGTGTATTCTGTTTTGCCAAAGTTTTCATTTCCAAAGCACTGCATGACTTCCTTGGCTTCCTTTCCTCTAGTCATTCATCACTGGGTTTGTTTTCCTGTCTTCTCACTGTGGCACTGCAACACACATGATCCCTCCCTCTCTTCCGGGGTTTCACAGCTCACCAAATTTATTGTAGTCTGGAAAAATAATTAAATACTCTTTGAAATATCCAAACAAAGGGAAGCAAAATAAAACAGAACAGGCCCGCAGCTGTGATCTATAGTGTTTCCTCTGCTGAGTGGCTATTTTTGTATATTTTGTCATTGTAAACATTTTATTTTTTAGTTTTAATAATTTAAACACAGAGAATAAAACTAAGTGAATAAATATACAGATGCAGCATTTTTTTTTCCTGGTGATTCTCTACATTTCATACAAGGAACCAAGTGAATAACCATACATACTTGATTTTACATTTTTTCCATATTAAAGGCTTCCACTTCTAGGCAGAGGGATAGCCCTCTCTTGACAGAATCTAGAGACAGAAGCAGAACTTTGTATGAAATAAATAGCATAGTTAGCATACTAATCAGCAATCAGATGAACCTTCAGTAACTGCCACACAATATCCTCCTGATGAACACTTTCAGAATAATTCATAGAGCAATTTGAAACTTTTAAAATGGCAGATGCTGTACTCTGAGCATGAGATAAAGGGCTTGCTGAATGCACTGTGTGTTGTGCAAGTGTGCATACCCACACTGGTATTTTCTTTCACTCCCATTATACTGTACTTCATCTGGCAGTGAAAGTCATGTTTTATACAAAATTGAGAGCATGCTTATATGTGTCTTTTACATGTTCTTCCATGCCTTCAGACTTAGGCTCTTTCCGTACCAGGCTATTAAAACAGTGCAGAGTGACCTCTGACGGAGGTCTTCTGCACTGCGGAGTGGACTGGGTCGGACTACTTTTTGTAGTTCCTCACCTCAGTCCACTCCGGAGCGACCGGAACTGATTGCGCAGCGTGCTTTTAAAAACCTATTTTAAGAGGTTTTTCAAAAGCACAGAGAGCGTGACCCCATGTTGCTCCATCGCTGCGCTCCGGTGCAGATTTGCAAGCGCGCACTAGTACATGCCTGCAGATCTGCTGGGGGTGGGCTTTAGGCTGGTGAGCTTCTCCGGTTGATGGAGAGCTTCCACCAACTGGAAGCTGCCATTTTGGACGCCGGAGCAGTGCGGAGCAACGAGCTCGCACTGCTCCTCGTCCTGATGGACTCAATTGGACAAAGAAGAAATCCGGTGAGTCCCGTTTCTGCCCAGTTCACGCCCCAAGTGTGGAAAGGGCCTTAGATCAATTGTAAGGTAAACCTGTAATGACAGAATCTGTTCAGAGGGAGTTTGTCCTTGCCTTGCCCAAGATCACCCAGTAGGATTCCATGGCTGAAGAGGGGATTCAAACACTGGTCACTCAGTACTCAAGTCTAATGTTCAGACCACTGCACCACACTGTCAGTCTGTGTCTTTCGACATAACAGATATAAAATACCTGCCCAACTTAATATACCCAGCAACATTTCACAAACTGGGGGCCTCTCTGCATTATACTGTTATAGTGCTATGATTCCACTTTCAACATCCTGTGGAATTCTGGGGTTTGTTGTTTACTGAGACCAAATAGCTCTCTGCCTGAGAATTATAAATGCTCCTCCCTAAACTGCAAATCCCAGGATTCCATAGGATGTTGAAAGTGGAATAATAGCACTGTGACAGTGTAGTACAGAAAGGCCCTGGGTTTGTGAGGCCAAATTGATTCTGTGGCCAATCAACATCAGTGTGACCAAAAAAGCAGACTCCGGACCAGCTGAAATAAGACAATTTTGAGCACCTCCTAGAACTTCAACACAGGTGAGCCCAGCCTGATTTCTCTTGGTAAGGAGTTCCTCAGAAGTGCTGTCACATGTCCTCACCAAACTAACCTTCAGGTGCATTAGATTATGGCGTTAAGATTATGAACTGGATGCCTTCCTTTTAAGAAAAAAATAATCAAATAATAAAAACAACCATAATAATTAGCAATTATATAGTGCTGGAAACATTTCATATACATTTAAGTTGCTCTAGTTTAACAACAGTCCTGTAAAAACTGACCATTAAGATGGATCAATAATATTATTCTCATACTGTAGGTGAAGATGGTAAGACTGAGAATGTTTGGTGGGCTAAGACCATCTACTGTGTTCATGGCTGAGATTAGAAACATCTCACTTTACTCTTTTTGCTACCACATTACACCAGCATTCTGAATGATTGCTATAAGGAAGGGTGAAGCATATGTGGCCCTCCAGAGATACTAGCAGAAAAAAGAAGACTAGGCTCCATGTGCTTATAGATGGTCCAAGTTTATTCTTTAAAAAGCCAGTGCATTCCAGCCAGTTTGTAAGTTAATTGGCCGTTTACAGGGGCTATATTAAAAAACTCACATGACATGACATAACTAACATTAATACATATATCTGTTTTATAAAGAACAACACACATATATAAAATATATAATATTTCCAAATTCATATAGTGAAGTATAGTATTCAAATAAAAAACCCTATACATACCATAAATCCAAACTACAACAGAAATTTCTGGAGTTGCTACTCCACTCTCTTTATGAACCAGGCTGATGTGCAACAAAGAAAACAAACTACAAATTGTGTGTGTGTGTTTTATACAATTCCTCAGATGGTCAGAAGCAGGAGCAGCCGAAAGAAAGTGGTGTGACCAGTTACAAGTATAGTACAACAACTACAGTAAGCCTCTAATACTCTATGCTGTACAACCAGTGCCAGGTGAATGACACTATATATTGCACAAAAATTAGAAAGTACAGTCTTCCCCCCACATTCATGGGTTTGACTTTTCTGAATTTGATTATTTGCAAGGTGCCTACTTGCCTCTCCCCCATTCTCCCCCCCCATTCCCTGGCCTTTTGTACAGGCACAGGGCAAAACTCCCCCACCCATCACCCAATGGGTGCACTGGCAGCAGCCAGCAGGAGGGCGCAGGGAGAAAGAGCTTTGCTCCCCTGCACTCTCCTGCCTGCTGCCCATGTGGGCATGCTGGCAGTGTTGGGAAGGCAAGTGTAGTGGGAAGGATCTTTGCTCTCTGACACTCTCTTGGCTGTCACCTGCGTGAGTGCACAGAAAAAAAAGGAAGGGCACACAGGCAGCAGACAGGAGAGTGCAGGGGAAAAAACCTCCCTTCTCCTTCACTCTCTTGTCGCCCACACAGAAGTTCAAAAACAAGGCAGGGCGCAGAGACAACAGGCAGGAGACTGGAGGGGAGAAGGTTTCCCCCAGACCTGCAGCAGCAGAAAGAATGACGGAGGAGGAGTACTCATTGAGGGAGAGTTATTCATGATTTTTTAAATTTTTTATTTATTTTACTTTCACAAGGGTTCTGTGCCCCTAACCCTTGTGAATGTAGAGGGCCTACTATATAAACAGAATTATTAACATATAAATATACAGGTGCGGTACTAAATAAATAACAACTGTTCGTATATGAATATGTATTGTCTGAAAAGTTTAATTCCAACAACATGACATGAAAAGATATCAAAACGTTAAAAATCACTTATATAAGGACAATTAGATGCTACTAATAATAAATTCAGGCTTTACAAACACCTAATGGAGACAATTCACAATTACAAACACACAACAGAATTAGAGGCATAACAATTGTTCACAGGTGTATGCATGTATATCAAAATGTTCAGTTTCAAAACAATATGTTACAAGGATAGACTTTTGGACAAAGATATGACCACTGTAGGAAGCCTGTCAACAATACATACAATTTTTGTTCAATATATAGTGTCATTCACCTGGCAGTAGGTGACTAGTTACAAGGGCATCTCATGAAATCTGGCTGCATGATTGCCTCATTTTTTCCCCAGTCGTGTATAGTGGAATGGCTTTATAGTAATGAATGGAGGGCTAGATCTTCAGTAAGACCTCCTGGGATCAAAGATTACAGTTTCAAAATCCAACTAAATAGAGATGTGACATATTGACTCAAAGAAGTATAACCTCATGTGTAAGAGAATAAACACATGCATAAAACATCAACAAGACACCACCCAATCTGTCTCACCAGAGTGGGAAAGACTGGTAGCCAGGTGACTTCTGCATCTTCTCTGTTTGCTGTCCAGAGCTAATCATTGATGGATAGCTTCAAGGACCTGTTTCTCTTCTGATGATTTTGTATCTTTAAACCAAACTTGAACTACATAGGCTTCAAATAGAAAACTCTTTCAAACAAAGGATTGTGTGCTGACAGCCCTTCAAGTAATGAGCTGTTGTCTGTTATCCTAAAGCCTCACCATTTATATAGCATATATTTTTGGATTAGTCAAATATATGCTTTTCACTATGAAGAAAGTGGTAGATAGAATGCATATTATTCAACTCAGGCAGAACAGAGAGTGCACACATTAAGGAGCTGGGGTGGTTTCTAGAAACTGCTCCAGATTTTACCACTCCTCCTCCCACAACTTCTCTTAGTTGACCTGGAACACGAATGCATTTTATCACCTATCTGTTTAATGCATATGCTGAATGCATAGTAAAGCTGAATTAGACCCAGAGGAAGGAGGTGTGAAAATTGGAGGAAGGAAAATCAACCATTTAAGATATGCAGATATTGCATGCTTGAGAAACAATTGGGAGAAAACTTCAGGTTTTGGGTTTTGAAGATTAGCAGCTTTTGCTAATAAGTAGAAGTATATGTTAGTTATATAATATTGAAGAAATAGATTTAATATTTTATCTTACAACCATCAGTTGAGGAGCTGGAAGTCATGTGTCTACCATTCCAGTCCTGTTTAGTTCTTCCTTCCTTCCTCCCTCCCTCCCTCCCTCCCTCCCTTTCTGGTTGTGTGGTTTTGTTTTGTTTTTGGAGGGGGTTTTGTTACCCCATTGGCATACCCTATCCCAGGGACTATAAATTTCATATCAAATATCCCCACCATGCCAGAGAGGTTGCCTGGATGACACATAGGCAAAGAGGTCGAACAACTGAAAACAGGTCAAGACCAGAAAAATCCCCAGTCACGTAGCCCAAGGAGACCTCAGGCTATACACATCCACATAAATAAAGGGTCCTCAGCCAAGAGTAGCCAACTTGAGGGGATTAGCATGTTTTCACCAGGTTGAACAACTGTGATTCTGGAAAAATCCTACAAGGTGAGGTCCATCTATATAAACTTACACCGCCACCCTTTGCAACAGCAACCCTGAATATTTGCAACCTGCATAAACCAATAATGCAAATGACCAAGTTGCCATTGTTTGGCATTCCTTCCTTTGCTGTGACCATTGTTCTTCCTGGGAGAGGGCTTGCCCTTGAGGTACATTCTGCCCTATAAGTAGTCCTAGTTTTTGAGGGTCTCTTCAGAGAACTCCCCAGTTTACATTGTTGTTTTCTGTATTGTTTCTCTTGTTTTTTGTGTTTTTTATTCCCTGATGTCAGAGCTTTCCAAACTTTTCATGTTGGTGACACAGTTTTTAGACATGCGTCATTTTGCAACACAGTAATTCAGTTTTACTAGCAAACCAGAGGTTAAACAGTGAGAAGGCAGGGGGAAAGGCAGCTTCCTTCCACCCAGTCCTGGCTTGCTGCCATTGCTCTTATCAGGGAAAGGCTCCAACGAGAGCAATGGCAGTGGATCAAGCTTGCGGAGGTTCTTTCTCAGCCAGGGAGGCAACGCACTAACACACTACAAGTGACACACTAATATGTCATGACACACCATTTGGAAAGCCCTGCCTTATGTGTTATTGTATGTATTTAAATTCTGTGTTTAATAAAAAACAATTAAAAATGATTTAAGATATTCAGAAAATACTATACCACTAGCAGAAAATAAATAAGACTTGGGATGACTGTTGAAAGAAGTGGAGAGGTAGGATCACAGTTGAACATTAAGGAAACAAAAATAATGACCACAAAATATTTGTACAACTTTTAAGCAGACAGTGAAGACATTGAAATAGCTAGAGATTTCCTATATCTTGACTCTGTTATTAATCAAAATATAGAAAGAAATCAAAGACAACTAAGACTGGAAAGGATGCCTATGAAGGGACTAAACGAGAACCTCAGTGTGGAAAGATGTACAATTGAATACCAAAGTCAGAATTGTCAGTACAATCACATTTACATTTTTAGGTATGGTTGTGAAAGCTGACAGTAAAGATAGCTAATAAAAAGAGAAATGTAGTACTGGAGGAGAGTTCTAGAGATATCATTGACAGCCAAAAAGATAAGCAAATGAATACTAGAGCAAATCAAGCCTCCCTATAAGCCAAGATGGTCAAACTGAGATTGTCATAATTTAGATACATCTTAAGAAGCTATGAATCACTGGGAAAGACAACAGTGCCTGGTAAAGTAGAAGACAGTAGGAAAAGAGGAAGACTACATTACAGTCCCTCCATGCACTCCCACTTTTCCTTCCTGAAAAGATAAAAACATGTAAATAAAATACTAAATTAGCTTGGGGGGTGAATGGAACCCAAACTTTTACTTTTGTGGTAACAAGAAACTTATCAAAACCAACATTCTAATCAGTACTGGAAAATTCTGAGCACAGAATTTCTCATGACCTTCCATTTTTCTCCCTTGAAGTAGAATGCATAGGTCTGTCGTCTGTTAAGCTCTAACTTCTATGACTGCTCTAAGTAGAGTTCCTGTATTGACCAGGAGGTTGGATTGGAAGGTGTATGGAGACTGTACCCCAGTTCAGCAGGAAACAAAAATCTTAAAAGGCACCCCCTCATGTAAAATCCATGAGCATGCTTATCTCAGTGTTGGATCACAACTACCGGTAGGCCTCTTTCAGCACAATACTATGCATGACATCTCAAAAATAAACCCTATAAAGCTTGGACAATATATTTTTCTATGAGCCTCCCCTAGTTTTGAGATCCTTGTGGGAGAATTTTCTTTTAGTCCTCCACTTTCAGAAGAATATCTGGTGAGGACATATTGGAGGGCCTTCTTGGTGGCAGCTCACAATCTGTAGAATTCCTTCTCACAAGTGTATAGGCTCAGTGGTGTAGCTTGGAGTGTGCAGAGGAGGGGCAGGGGCAAGTGGAGGGATGGGGGCAGGGTTATGGTGCATGGGAGTGCAGCAATGGCACATGGGGGTAGGGCTACAGTGCATGGAGGAGGACACGCAAGGAGCTGTGGCGCCCCCCAAAATTGCTGCCAGGGGCACACTGCCTGCATCACCCCCATGTCCCTACACCATTGTATAGGCTTGCCCCCAGTCAGCAGACAGAGACCTTTCAATTTAGACAGCATTTTGGCTATTACTAGTAGCCACAATAAGGTCTTTTAATGAGTGGACTGTACTTTTATTTTCATCGTTGCATTTAAATGCTTTTGAACTGGTTTAAATCAGTGCTGCTTTTAACAGAATAGTTTGTTTCAATGTTTTAAACTTTTTTCCTCTGTATTTTGTTTTATAATTATGTTGTAAGTTGCTTGAGTTTCATAGTGAGAGAACAGCAAGCAAGCAAAGAAACAAATAAAAAAAAATATGCAGGCCCTTCTAGTTCTACATTCTCTCCTACCTCCTTGGTCTGTTCGTATTTATACAGAAATTTAGGCACATCATAATTTGGCAATCCTAGATAGATGCATCAGTCAGAAAAGACAGAGAGACACAATCTTGTTTGGTAAATCAGAACAGGAAACCCTCTGAAATTATCTGTCTGCAATTTCATCCCCTCTTTAGTGCTTATCATGCCTCCAGATTTCATCCAGCATGTGAAGAAACAGAAATTTTACCGTTGTTTGTGTTTCCCAGTGGAAGAGAAAGTGAGGAGAACCAGATGATCTGGTTCTAGGCTATAGATTGGGATTTGGTTTGAGGCATGATCTGAGTTATCAATAGCCCAAATTAGACTCAGGGTCCATGAATACATCTTGGTGGTGATGATGATAATGATGATAATGTTAGTAGAATCCATCATTTTTCATAGAAGTATCTCTGCTTAGACATTGTTCAATGGTGTAATCCTATCCAACATTAAATTCCCTTGAATTCATTGGGTAGACATATAGGATTGCTATCAAAATGTCAAGCAATCTATTTTATTATTGTAAAAGTTACAAAGTACTGAAAATACATTCACATTAATTTAATTAGATAATAAAACCAACATCCATTGGCCTATGAAGTTCAAATATATTTTCCTGTTTGGATAGAGAGAAAAGTCATCCAGCAAAACAAAGTTGTTATAAGCATTAAAGAAACACTCGCTATCCTAGTAATGAACATGTTGATTCCTGGCTTATATTTCCTTCGTTAGACTTTGAGCATCAGAGTGCCTGAGATAGTCTATGCCATTTATCTTGGTTGATATAATAAATAAATGTCACAGCATGCCAAAGCGCTGAGTGCAATCTGATCTGCTTAACAGGAGATACAACAAACACTGATTGACAATATAGTCTCAGAGCTATGGATTAACCCAAATAATACTGTGCCACTGTAGGGTCACTTCATTGATCAGTTACATTGGTTAAATCCTACTGAAGAAGATGGAATTGTGTCAAGCTAAATGATGTGTGTCAACAGCCTCCCTGAGAAATGTGTCGTTGCATACATTTATGGTCTGGTGGTGATAAAAGATGTAATACAGTTTCAAGAAACTCAGAGGTAGTTAACCATTGACTTCGATGGATGAGAAGCTGCTCCCACTATCAATACAAGGTTTAAACACCACTTTGATAAGTTAGATCTTAATTAAACTGGGCATTCTTTGTTTTTTTTGACTCAACATCCACCATGGGCTGCAAAAATGCACGTCTCAAAAGACTTTTTAAAAAATGACCAGATGTTCAGTTTCAGTTTTGATTTTTGGAACTTCAGTGGGTTGGGCTGAGCTTGAACCTATGATGTATGTAAAGGTCTCCTGGAGGACTCCAGAAAGGGGGAAATGGCAGATTTTTTTTCTTTTTGCAAGGAGTTACATCAAAGAGGTACAAAAACGGCCTTAGGGAGCCACATGAATCCACTGCTCTGCACTTTGCCAACCCACAAGTTAAGATTTTATACTACAATTGAAATGTTTTTATATGGTCCTATGTGATGCTTCACAAAGATTCTCACCCAAAGTGTTTTTTTTAAAAAAAAAAATAGACTATATCACAACTAACTAACTAAATAGGGCTTGTATGGGTCAATATTTGTGAGTCATAGCAGCTTCCTTGGCCATTCATCCTCCTCAATGAATTGGAATGGGTAGGGATGGAGCAGAGAAAATCCCTTCCATCAGATAACCATATGCATTTTATTGCAGATGCAGTCCAGCTTTTTATGAGTGATTGTATAAGAAGGTAGAGAAATGGAGTGAGCTTGTTTCTGCTTCTCCGGGGGGAGGATCCAAATTAATGAATTCAAACTACAAGAAAGGGGATTCCACTTAAACATCAGGATAAAATTAGGGATGGGATGAATCCAGAATTTTCTGAATCTGAATTCAGATCCGAATCCCTGGAAAGTACTGGGAACCCATGATTTTCACTAATCTCAAATCTTTTGAATCCTTTTTTATAAAAGGGTTTAAAAAGCAAGGGAAAGAAAGCACTTACTGAAAAGTGTTTTTGAAGCAGAATTTGGCATCTTTGTTTAATGAAAAACAAATTAAATAATAGTTTTCTCTTTCAGGAAAACGTACCCATACTTCTTCTTAAGAAGATACAAATGCAATTGACATGTTCATCTACTATATGAAGTACATAACTGCTGAGTCTTGATTCTTTCCACAAAAATAAGAACAATCAAAAACATGTTACTTTTAAACTTGTAAGAGTTCCTGCCCAAACTATTTCAGGGCAATGTAAACAAACAAAGGAGCCCTGGTGGTGCAGTGGTTAAATGCCAGTACTGCAAGCCACAAGCCACAAGGTTGTGAGTTCGATCCTGCCGGGCTCCAAGGTTGAGTCAGCCTTCCATCCTTTCGCAGGTCAGTAAAATGAGTACCCAGCTTGTTGGGGGCATGTATAGAAATGTTTCGAAATACATGCTATTTGTAAGTTGTTCACCGCCTCGATCCATATGGAGAGGCGAGATCAAATAAATAAATAAATAAACAAACAAACAAACAAACACACACAAAAAATAGATGAAACCTTTAATGCAGATTTTGGCTCAAAAACACCAGCATTCTAACTCACTCTGGGTCTAGCCTACTGCGTTTTTTATCAGCTATGACACTTGATGTGCTGATGTGTGTGACGGGCACAAGAAGATCGGTCACTTCTAAGAAAACAATTACAAAACAAAACAAAAAGCAAGGATGATCTTGGGCAAGACACACTCCCTCAACTTTATCAAAAGCCTAGGTAAAGGCAAATCTCCCTCTGAAGAAATCTTGCCAGGACAATTGTCATAGTTTAGCCTCAGGATCTCCCCAGATTGAAAATGACATGAAGGCCCTTTCTTCACAGGTAGAAAAATGTGAGTTAATCCCACATTTTCCTGCCTGTGTAAACATGGCCACATACTACACTAAAGAGATAATGCAGGTCAAAACTGGGTTTTTTTTTTTGCATAGCTCCTTATGGCATCCTGGAGTTTGTACTTTGATGATGTGCCAGTACAGTTTGGCAGAGAAGGCTGTGACACCTTGTAAAACTACAAACCTCAGAATTGTGTATGAAAGAGCTTTGCTAGGAAGCTATGCAAAGTAATCTTTCAGCTGTCCTTGAAAATTCAAGAAGACTGTACCTTCCAGTCAAGTCTCAAGTCCTGCAAGGTCTTTCAAGCCAAGCCTCAAGTCCAATCTCAATTCTGCACCCTGCAGTTTCCAGTCAAGTCTCAAGTCCTACAACAAGGCACTTAAAAAAAAAGCCCCTAGTCCAGTCTCAATTCTCTACCCTCAAGTCCAGTCTCAAGTCCTTCAAATTACTTTCAAGTTGTCTCTACTCCAGTCTAAATAATTCCCAATCCCTATCCTCTAGTCTCAAGTCAAAAGGATAGAGATTAATTATATTAGCTTGCAGAGGGAGGCAACTGCCGGCACAGCCAGCCCCAGTGGGCACAGGCAATATGAGTGGGTACAGGCAGCCTTCGGCATGCGTGTATGGCTTTATGCCACAATTTTCACGTGACCAGAGGCCCGCCGGCCAATTAGGCTTTTGGCAGGCCCCAGAGGCACCAATTTTTAAAAGTTAAAAACAAATTTGGTTGGTGGAATTGGAAGATTCAGTTTGCCATTTTGGTGCAGGGATTCAGATTCACAAATCCTTGAGGATTCAAGGATTTGGTGGGCCCATCCCTAGGTAAAATGTTCTGATGGTGAGAGCTGTTTGAGAGTAGAATAGGCTCCCACAGAATGTGGTGGACTGAATTTCATCAGAGGTTCTTAGACAGAGGTTGGAGGCTACTTAGGGTATTGTAGCAGTGGATTCCTTACTGGCAGGGTTTGGATCCAGATGGCCCTTGGGATCCCTTCCACATAGAATCATAGAATCATAGAGTTGGAAGAGACCCCGGGGCCATTGAGTACAACCCCCTGCTATGCAGGAACACCCATCAAAGCATTCCCAGCAGATGACCATCCAGCCTCTGCTTAAAAACCTTCAAAGAAGGAGACTCCACCACACTCCGGGCTAGCATATTCCACTGCCGGACAGCTCTGACCATCAGGAACTTCTTCCTGAGGTTCAAGTGGAATCTCCCTTCCTGCAGCTTGAATGTATTGCTCCTTGTCCCAGTCTCTGAAGCAGCAGAGAACAAATCCGCTCCCTCCTCAACATGACATCCCTTCAAATATTTAAACATGGCTATCATGCCTCCTCTTAACTTTCTCTTCTGCAGATTAAACATACCCAGCTCCCTAAGGCATTCTTCATAGGGTATGCCTTCCAGACCCTTCACCATTTTTGTCGCCCTCCTCTGGACATGTTCCAGCTTGTTGACATCCTTCTTGAATTGAGGTGCCCAGAACTAGACACAGTATTCCAAATGAAGCCCAACCAATGCAGAATAGAGTGGTACCATTACCTCCCTTGATCTAGACACCATACTCCTATTGAATCAACCAAGAATTGCATTGGCCTTCTTGGCTGCCACACCACACTGCTGACTCATGTTCAGCTTGTGATCTACCAAGATTCCTAGATTCTTTTCACACGTACTGCTATCCAGCCACACGTCCCCCATCCTACACTTGTAACTTTCATTTTTTTCTGCCCAAGTGCAGGATCCTACATTTCTCTTTGTTGAAATTCATTTTGTTAGCTTTGGCCCAGCTCTCCAATCTGTCAAAGTTGTATTGAAATTTGATCATATTCTCTGGTGTGTTAGCAACCCCTTCCAGTTTGGTATCATCTGCAAATTTGATCAGCATGCCCTCCACTCCTTCATCCAAATCATTGATGAAGATGTTGAATAGCACTGGGCCCAGGACAGAACCCTGTGGCACCCCACTAGTCACTTCACTCCAGGATGAAAAACAGGCATTGGTGATCACCCTTTGGGTGTGGTCAGTCAACCAATTACAAATCCACCTAACAGTAGCCCTGTCTAGACTGCATTTTACTAGTTTCTTTGCAAGAATGTCATGGGGAACTTTGTCAAAGGCCTTACTGAGGTCAAGATATGCTACATCTACATCTTCATCTATCAAACTTGTAACCCTATCATAAAAAGAGATAAGATTAGTCTGGCATGACTTATTTCTGAGAAATCCATGCTGGCTTTTAGTGATTACGGCATTGCTTTCTAAGTAATTACAAACTGACTGTTTAACGATCTGCTCTAGGATCTTTCCTGGAATTGATGTCAGGCTTACTGGGCGATAATTATTAGGGTCCTCTTTTTTCCCCTTCTTGAAGATGGGGATGACATTTGCCCTCCTCCAGTCTGCTAGGACTTCTCCTGTTCTCCAAGAGTTCTGAAAGATTATTGCAAGTGGTTCAGAAATGACTTCTGCCAGTTCTTTTAATATCCTTGGATGTAGTTCATCTGGCCCTGGGGACTTGAATTCATCTAGTTTAGCCAGATGTTCCTATACTACTTCTCTACTTATTCTGTGCTGCATTTCCCCTGCTTTGTTACCTGCTCCCCATGCCCCAGGTTGGGTACTTCTACCCTTTTGGGAGAAAATGGAGGCAAAGAAGGTATTAAGTAGTTCTGCCTTCTCACTTCCCCCCAACATTATTAATTGGTCACCTTCTCCACGTAGTGACCCTATCATTTCCTTGTTTTTCCTTTTGCTGTGGACATATCTAAAAAAAGTCCTTTTTATTGTTTTTGATGTCTCTGGGAAGCCTGAGTTCATTCTGCGCTTTAGCTTCTTTGACTTTCTCCCTACATCTCCTGGCTATTTGCTTGAATTCCCCTTTGGTGATTTCACCATTCTTCCATTTCCTGTACATGTTTCTTTTAACACTTAGTTCAGCTGAGAGTTCTTCAGTCAACCATTCCGGTTTCTTTAGACACATGCCATTTTTCCTCCTTATTGGCACAGTTTTAGACTGTGCCTTCTGTATCTCCCTTTTAAGAAACTCCAATCCATCATCCACTCCTTTATCTTTTAGTATTCTTGTCCATGGTGTTTCAGCAAGTAACTCTCTAAGTTTGGAGAAATCAGCTTTCTTAAAGTTTAGGATGCATGTCCGGCTACACTTGGCTTTTCCTTCCCACTGGATGTCAAACTCCAAGAGAGCATGGTCGTTCACTCCTAAGGATCCCACCACCTCCACCGCATCAACTAGGCCATCCCTGTTGACCAGGATCAGATTTAAAATAGCTGATCCCCTTGTTGCCTCTTCTACCTTCTGGACCATGAAATTGCCTGCAAGGCAAGCAAGGAACCTGCTGGCCCTTGCAGTCTTTGCAGAATTTGACTGCCAACAAATATCAGTATAATTGAAATCTCCCATTCCTACTGCATCTCGACATCTACAGTTCATGATTTTGTGCTATTTGTCTACCTACTTGAGTAGAGCATATGGATACTGTTTTTGTATTTCATATTTTGTTTTCAAAAATATGAAGGTTGCTCCATATGTGCATGTATGACATGAGGATCATGATATTTAGGAAGGGGTTGGTTAAGTTTCTCTGTCCCTCGCACTGTGATAGCAACTAAGAATATTTTATTCAATCTGGAAGTCATTCTGATATCTAGTTTGGAGAGAACCAAAGGTGGTGGTAGCTGCTATAGCAATGGGTGGTGAATGCTGAATTTAAATCTGAATTTAAGGAGCAGTCCAAGATACCAAAGTGCTCCATTATAACATGGAAGCCACTAGTTGCTCCAACCACCACTGGAAGAAAGCTGCCACTAAAGTTAGCAGCAGCTTTCCTTGCAGGGTGATTTTCTTTGGGAGAAAGCAAGGGGTGGCAGGAGTTAAAAACATCCTTCCCATACACCATGGCCATGATCCTGATCTGCTTCATACTTACTATTTCTTCTTAAAACAAGATAAGAGTTACTGTAACAGCAAACCTCCAACATGACCAATGGGCTGGTCTGTATAAGCTTTGAGGTCCCTTCCAGCTGTATGATTCCATGAAATATAATCCCATATTCCTTGGAACAACTAATCTGGCCCATCTCAAAATTATCCCAAGCACATCATAAACCTGGAGATGGCTTTCCAAAGCTTCTAGCAAGCCCCAAACGTGTGTTCACTTTTTCTGTTACCATTGCCTTTCCTTGATGTTCTGGTACCATGAACAACTGACCCACCATAAATAAAGATGTGTCTGAATGTTTCCCATGCTCCTTATCTCAGTTTTTAGCTGTGAAGGAAAGAGAGCTGTTCTGGTGCAGCAGGAATGATCTGGCTCAAGAGAAACACAGGATATTATTCCTCTTCCCTCTGTATACTGAGAACTCATTTCTGGTTTCCCCCCTTTTTTTGCCAAGCAGAATTGGCTGTGAACATGTGCTGCATGGCTAAGGGAGATCAGACATTTTTCCACAGTAGTAATTCATGCAGCTGCTGCTATATTCAAAGGCCTTCACCCTTTCTCCAATAGCAGGTGACCTGTGATATCAATGCTAGTCTGCTTGGCAGGCTGCAAAATTCTACATACAGCTTGTTGCTTGGTATAAAGTATGCCATCCTGGGGAGCCATTTATACCTAGGAGAGGAGATCCAGAAGAGAAATCTGTGTGTGCAAATAGCCTTTTGTGCATGGTTATCATTTGTTGGATTCAAACACCTGCATACAAAGACACAAATGTTTCAAGGACCAGAAAGCAGCTGACAAGAGTGCTCTGACCAAGAAAACTGTATGCAAACATTACCCTATTTATTTTCAAGTTTTTAAGAAAGGAAATCCAGCAGTGTTTTTTTTTTTTTTTAAGGAAGATATTTTCAACAGCCTCCAGAGAGACTGCTTTATACTTTGCTACCAGGGAGACAATATATAGTTCTGTCCCTTGATGAAAGGTAAGAAAGTGACAGATGAACTGGCAGAAATAATTAGATAAAATACTACATGCCAGTGGAGCTGCTGGAACTCTAATTAAAAGGCAGAAAAAGATATGCTCACTAATGTTGCTCCGTGCTTAGTTTCAAAACAATGTCTTATCTTCTCTTTGTTATCTTTCCACAGCACAGGGATTGGATTCAGGTTTCTAAAGCAAATCTGAAATACCTCTAATATGGAAGCAATTGGAGCAATGCTTGATAATCCCGTGTATATAGGGATCAAATAAATCTGTGTTGTGCATATAGTTGCCAAGAGTCAGGGAATATACAAGCCTGACCACTGAGAGGGCTTCTCTTTCCCCCTTACCAATTGACAGATGGGGCAACTGAAGAGCTTTCCCTCAATTCATTTTTTCCAGTTCATTTTTAAGAACATTATTTTGAACACACATCTATTAGCTACTTCTCAGTGTGTGTGTGTGGACCAAACAGATGCAGGCTTAGTCTTCTTCATAAAACACACACAAAGTAACTTTACTTACAAAGACTAACGATTGCATAACAGGGTGAAGGACCCTGTAACATGTTCTCTTCAAATGTGAACGGGAGAGAAATCTGCAGACTACAAAATGGAGGATGAACAAACTTGGACTGCAGATTAAGTGATACAGGAAGAGAAAGGGTGTGGCTAAGACCAAAAAAAGTAAAATGGCATGTATGCATGCTATACCACAATAGGTTTGTTACATGATTCAACTGACTTAGTTCCATGTTTGATCTTTCTCTATCACATGACTTTGTGACCCTCCTGTTGTTGCAGTCCATTTCCATCATCATCAGATTGCATCTTTTCAAAAAAACAGCATGTGCTACGTAGCATGGGGATGAGTAGGAAGGTGGGGTCAGCAAAGTAGTGCAGAAGATTGATTGTGGGTATGGACATCACCAAGCAGCACCACAATGTTATTGCAGAGAAGATGTGAAAGTGATTGTTTCCATGTTGGTTATGTTTCCAACTGCTTGAAAACATGATTGCTGTCAGACAACAGGCTAGTGTGATAAAGCACTTAGAAAGACTGTCCAACTAGCAGCCACTGAGTGTAAGCAGACTATAGTTCGTATCTCTGACACTCAGGATGTGAAGAAATTGCTCTGAAAAACTCATGGGCAATAATTAACTGAGAGGACGGAAAGAAGCAAGATTTTGCTCTCCTCACACAGCAGGGAGACCTCACCAATCTCTACTTTTTATATAAGGTGTAGAATCTGTGCAGTCCTCCTGATGTTGTTGAACTGCATGTCCCAGCATCACTAATCAGCACAGCAAATAGTGAGGAATGCTGGGAGCTGCAGTTCAACAATATCTGGGGAGTCCCACATGTCCCATGCATTTTATGCAAACAAGAGAGATATGTGAATACAGTACATATTGCTTATCCCATCCCATCCCATCCTGGTCTTTGTAGAATTTTTAAAGACAACATAAGACTTCCATGAAAAAGAGAAAAAGAGAGAGAAAAGAGTTGATTTCCCAGGGGAAAGTCCTATAATAATGTGTTGAAATCCCTTTCAGATTAAGGGTATCTCTTTTTGTATGCGAGAGAGCTCCTTCAGTGGATCAAGCCTAACACTTTCCTCAGTAATGGAGATGAAACTTTGAACCTCCTTTAGATGTATCGTTGTTCCAGGAATGCAGAGCTTCATAATTGTTCCTGCAATTATAAAACAGAGCTGGGCTAGTGAATTTTCCTGCTATCAGGTACTAACAACATGTGGATAAGAAGAGCAGCAATCAGTCAAGGATTAGTAAAACACAATGACGGCTCCTTCAGTCCTTAGCATCATTGATAGAACCGCATGCCACAACCACATTAATTAGCAGTGATTTTTCATATCTTCTCATGCCAGACAAGATACAATCTTCAGAGCTGATGCTAAATCCATGTATAATGGCTCAGGGGGAAAAAAGGAAGAAGAAAAGAAAACCATACCTTCGTATTTTCTTAATGTAATCATGAGGGTCTCTATTCAGGTATGAATAAAGCAAAGGAATGAGTTAGGGGAGCCATACCTCAGTTAAAGGAGACTCAGTTCATTTCATGATGAAGAACAGGGAATATGACTTTGAATAAAATAAGAATGCGAAATACTCATTAGAAAGAACCCTGAGCTGAAAGGCACTGTAATTTTTACGCTAAATAGAGGTGGGTAAAATATGGCCTGTGGGCAGCAGGCAGCTCACCCTTGCAGGGCCCTGGTGCAGCCCTGCACCATCATGGCCCAGCCCTAGGGGTCCCAGGTTTCAGAGTTTGGCCGCTGTTACTCTCTTACACTCTTCTCAAGGCTTTTCCACCTTTCTCCAGTCCTAAGGAGAAGTGGGGGAGGGAACCTCAGGGTGAGAGTATTGGCTTGAAAGTTGAATCAGTCTTCATTGTACTGTCACAAACCCTTAAAACACAAAATATCCATCATACAGAACACGATAGAAAAGCTAAACAATATAAAACAGGAGTAATAGCTATTCAAGATTTGTTTAAATATTTTAAAAACATAATAGGCTTAATATCATTTAATACAATTTAAAATACAATAGCAATTCAAGACTTATTTAAAAATTTAAAAAACACAATGGGCTTAATATCATTTGATATAATTTAAAAAGGAGAGAAGTAGTACATATGTGTCTCAATCATAGTTTTATGAGTCCTAGAAGCAGAAAAAAGGAACTCTGACCGTTTTCCCACTTTACTTTTTTGCGGTGCTGGGGGTGCAGGGCTCACGCGAACAGCCTCCGGAGAAAGGCTCTCGCTTCCCTGCTTCTTCGGCTCCGCACGAGCTTCCTGCTCGTGCGAGAGCCCTGCCTCTTCCTTTCACAGTGCAGCCTGGGACCGAGGCTCCGCGGGGCCCTGGAGCGATGCGCAACTGCACAGCATTTTCAGCTTCAAGCCGAAAATGAAAAAATGTGTGTGCAGTCCATGTCAGGCCCTTGAGCATTGCGCAAATGTGAGTGTGTCGTGTGGACCGCTCCTCACATGTGTGCGACGCTCAAGGGGCCCTTTCGCATTGGAAATGCCATGCGAAAAGGGCCTCTGTAACCATCTCTGTTACACAGATAAAGTACCATTCAGAGGGTCTTCCAGGGAATTTATTTAAGAGAGGTGCAATTAATCTTAATCTCTCATCTCTGTAAAAATTACAAAAGAAAAATACATGGGATAGAGACTCTACTAATCCATTTCCCCCTGGACAAACACATTTTTGGTAGGGAATTCCTGGGAATTGACCATCCAGCATAGCAGAGGGAATGACATTAAGTCTTGCTTTAGAAAAAAAAAAAAGGTATTTAGATATGGTCAAATTTGTCTTTAAAATTACATACACACATGCCTCCCCCCGATAAACATTCCTGATAGGGCTTAGTCCCCTGCTGCTGAAGGCTGCCTCAGAATGCCTAATCTAGACTGCTGTTATTAAAAGCAGTGCTTGCAAATGGATTGAAAACAGGGCTGGGAAAATATGTGCCCCCACCCCCCATTCAAGGAAGAGCTTAGAAAAACCTCATTTCCAAATGAAGAAATATTTTATCATTTGCTAGATTGGGTGTTTATTATTTGATTTAACACTTTGTGCAACTGTATTTTATAACAAGGGGAGTTTCTAGCTCTACAGTTTTATTGTTAGAATCTCATGGCTTGTGATGCTCCTGATCTGGCAATCCTACTCACCCTATTTTTTTAAAAAAAAAATACTAGAAAAGGTCTCCCATATCCTCTAGGGTGCGTGGGGGAAATTTCACTACTTTAAAGAAAAACAAACTCTCCTGAGCTCAGGGGTTTATCTACAGGGGACAAAATGAGGATACTGCTCTCCCAAATTGTTCCTTCCATGAAATTTTCCATGAACTCCCAAATTTCTAGCATTGTAGTAACTTAAAACTTCAGCTTTTAATAATAAAGTTGAGGTATCTCAAAAAAAGGAACAGGTAAAATTACTAAGGAAATGTTAACACAATGAATAGAAGAGTTCAAGGTGTGAATGATATTCAGTATCTCACTCTCTCCAATGTTAGCAATTTTGGGACAGAAGGGAATTTTTATTATGAACAATGGCTTCATTTTTCCTTCCTTTGTTGCCACTGCCCTATCGGAATTGATTTGGGCTAAAGATGACATTTTTCAAAACAAGAAGACATTTTCCAGTTTGGGGGGTGGGAAGGGCCCCCTTCTTGGGCTAAATCACAAGGGGCAGAGAGAAATTGATCTCTGAAGGACCCAAGTGGCCTTTTTCAATTTTTTACTATATTGAGAAGAAAACATGGGGTAAGGTACAGCCCTCCAAGTTCAAGAAGGGGAAAAAGTTACCCCTAAAGCTCAGGAAGTTGCCCACCCTTGACTCTAAGGAAATAATGTCATTTCCACACTACACTGTTATAGTGCTATATTCCACTTTCAACATCCTTGGAATTCTGGGGTTTATAGTTTACTGAGGCCAAAGATCTCTCTGACTGAGAATTCAAAATACCCCTCCCTAAACTGCAAACCCCAGGATTCTATAGGATATTGAAAGTGGAATACTAACACTATAACAGTATAGTGTGGAAATGGCCGTATGTCTTCATACATAGATGTAATTTTGTATGTGAGTATATGCAAATTGGGTGTTTAAAGCAGTATTGCTAAATTTTCAAAAACCTTTTCTTGAAGGAACTCTTTGTACTTTCAGGAAGGTGCACATCCATTTTCTCTGACATCTGCCACAAAAACATACAGATCTCTTTCTTGCAACTGTGGAACAGTCCCATTACAAATTACCCATATTATCTTGCCCTGCCCTTTGCCCAATCAATTAGGTTTCAGGATGGAAATCACACTTGGGGTAATTTGTAATGCTTCTAGCCTAGATTCCTAGCACTTTTCACTGTAGCGCAGACTGTGTCAAGAATCCAAGCGTGTCTGCATTATCTCCCTTGATAATAATGTACAGCCTGTACTGGCTGAAAGATAAAGAACAAATTCACTTTCTTCCTTACTTCCTTAAAATATTTATATTCTGCCCAATATCCAAGAATCTTAAGGTGGCATCCAATAAAATCTATTTAAATAGTTTCAGACAATGATATAGTAATAACGCTTTATTTGGACTAAAAGCATTTTAAACGATTTGACAAGTTAAAACAGTTTAAAATCAGTTAAAACTCTGTAAGGCAATTTAAAATGAGGTACACATTCAGATGTAAATTACATCAGTTTGCTCCCAAAGGTTTCAGTAAAAAGCCATGTTTTACTTCACTCCAAAATAACACCCACATTGGTGTCAATCAGGACTTTAAGGAGAAGACAACTGGGATGCCAGAACAGTGAAAGCTCACTCTCCCACACTGTATTGCTCCCATTGGTGGGCCACAGAGGAGGACCTCTCCATGAGACTTCATTCCACAGGAAAGCATACACAGAGGGAGGCAGTTCCTCAAGTGTCAAGGTGCCAAGCAGTTTTGGGCCTCAAATGTTTGCTAGCATCTTGAATGCAGTCCAGAAGCATATTGGCAGCCAGTGAAATTCCTTTATCGACTCCTTATGGAATTCTGATCAATAGTCTATCTGCTGCATTTTCCACTAGTTGCAGCCTCTAGGTCATCATCATGAGCAGCACCATGAGTACATTACAGGAAGTTCATGGAGTATTGCGGCTAAGCTATCCCTGTACAGCAAGGACCATAGCTGGCAGAATAATTAAAGCTGATCCCAGATATCCCAAGGTTTGGGATCCACCTGCACCTCCAATAACAGTGATGAATCTACACATACTCCCAAGCTACATACCTTCTCTCTCAGATCAGAACCTCATTCAGGACAGGATTTTTACCCAAATCCTATACTGGGGAACTACTGATCAGCAGATTCTTAAGATTAGGCTTCAGTGTATTCTTCCTTAGCTCATTACAACAGGCATTGGTCCAGCACCAGCAGAACCTCAGACACCTTGAGGACAAGGAGAAATAAAGGTGAACATCATCAGCATACTGACTGCGCCTTGCCCCAAAACTCCATATCAGCCCCCTTTGCTCTAAGAGGCACGGAGTTATAAATGAATCCAACACCATTGGATTCATTTTCAAGAATAAACGTGTTAAGTACATTTCTCTTTGTGCACTCAAAACAGTCCATCCTATCTTGTTTCTTCAAGGAATTTTTACCATAAAAATCAGGGGAAGAATCTTCATGATTTAACAGAATCACATGAGGAGTGCATAAAGCACATGAAGAATATATAAATATAGCAGCCTTCCCATTTGGAGAAAGGCTCGTGGCAAAATTCAATCTTGTTCTCTTGTTACCATTTAGGAATACAGCACAGTTCCTGTCATTGTCTACTGACAGAGTTCACACCTCCCAAGTAGGGCACATGTGCTGAACCCCAAGATTTGGTGGTGGTTCTGTCAGGATCCATTACCACAAAACTTAACTTCCAGATATCCCCAATCCATAAAAGAGAGAGGTAACAGACAACAGAGAAGGTTTATTTTTTGGAACTTGAAGAATGCCTGCCAACCACAATAGAAAATACTGGGCTAGATACTCTCACCTAGTTATTGGAAACATTGCATTCTGCCAGTTGTCTTAGGTTGATGGTAGATAAAAGGAGGTGAACAAGTCTGAATTAATTTAAATTGTACTCACTCTTACGACATCCAAAGCTTTCTTCGTGAGATAAAACTCTCCCGCAGGAAAAAATTAAAATAAAGAAGCAGTACACAACAATAAGACAATGACACAAATGAACTTCATAAAACAAATAATGTACCTAGTGTATAAGTAAATCAAATAAGTTAATTTTGTACTAAAGCTGATTTATATGAAAATCATTCAGGCATTCCTTCAATGACCATGTAAACAAAATTCTTTACATTTAAACATGTGCAACAAACTCTACTGGTACCTCTGTCTGAAAAACTTAAGATCCTAATCGAATATACCCTTCCCTTTTCCTCTTGTGAAAAGTAACCTAAGACTTCAAAAAAGAAGAGGCTTTAAGTAGCAGAGTTCCTGGAAATATGATTCATGTGTATGAGACTCATTGATGAAAATTGCATTAGTCTCTGATACACCCAATAAAATGAGCTACCCCCTCCAAAACCCATTCAAGCTGTCACTTTGAAAGCCATGTTGTCTCTGATTAATAAAGTCTATTACCCAAAGAAATCAGTCAATTGTTCCTTCAATTGAGTGTAAAAGAAATTTCAAACAATTCCTATAGAAAAAAAAAGGGGGGGTTAATCTGAGCTGTAAATACAAATGCTTTGATTACATTCATTACAGCCTGGGAATTAGTTCATATAGAATATGCTAAAATTAGAAGCATTGCTTTATAAAAGAAAATTAATATGTTTATAAAAAGATTCCAAATCATTGTTTTTAGAAAACAGTAAGAAGCATTTTAACTGCAAGTGATTATTCTCCAGGTGATTATCAGTATTGTTCTCACACATGCAATTTACCAGAAGTCAAATATGAGTGGAGTTCCTCATAAGAAAAGAACTAGAAAATTTAATCCTCAACATTGAATACAGAAGCTCTCTGATGGTTTTCAAAAGTCCCCTGGATCTCAGAAAATACTAGACATTTCAAGACAAGCAGTGAGATGGGGTGATGGTAGATGCACTATCAAAATATTTCTTCTTTAGTGCTGAATTCAAGTGGAATATAATTGGGTAAATTACTCATAAATAAAGACAACAACAAACAATGTTGAAATGAAAGAAGTGGCTATTGGTTTAGCTCAATGACCTATTCCATCAGTTCCCACTGTAGCCAATTTATGGAATTATTGAAGAACTCAGCAAAGACTCTGCTGTCCATGCTCTCCAGGAATTTGTGTTCATATGCATATTGGCACTGATACTAGTGATAAGATATACCATTATAACTAGCAGCCATCGATATAGCTTTGTTCCCCATTAACACATCTTTTGAAAACTAGCCCAGTTGGTGGACTTCTTCATAGTTCAGCAACATGTTCTGTGAACATGTTCTTCCTTTTTCTGTCCTGAATCTCCCACCATTCTGGTCCATTGTTTGATATTGGTTTCTAATATTCTAATATTTCTAATATCTAATACAGCATGCAGAATTGTACACAATTTTATTATGTTCCATTCTTATTTTGCCCTTCATCTGAGCTAAAAAGTCCCAAACATTGCATTCTTTCCACCCAGGAAAATTGTTCAGTCCCTCTGACCATTTTAGTTACACTTTGATCAGAATTGTACACAGTATTTCTAATGCTGTGACATAATAATGTCATGATATTGGCAGTTTTATTTTTGTTTCCTTTCCTAATGATCCCTGTGGGGATGCCACATTACATTCAGAATTCATTCCTTTGCCAACTATCAGAAAATTATAGCCAAATTGGAAACCCAAAACCAGTTTAATCCCACCAGAGTCAATCCCACAGAACAATTGAATAATTAGCTGCCTTGATTTGATTCAGACTTATGTATATGCAGAGAAGGAGCAGGTTGCTATGCGTTCTATACATAGATGCCTCTTTCTTGATGAAAGCATCTTAGACACATAAAATGATGCTTTTGTGGAGTGGAAAAAATAAAATTGATATTCACTACTAATGGCTACACATGAGGCTGCTGGATCAGTTTTGACAATTCTGATTACTATTCTGGAGAAGGTGGTGAGACTGAATAAAGGCTTCCCTACTTATCTGTGGCCAAGACATGATTATCACTCTTGAAGTGTTTACTAGCTGTCAACAAGTATCCTTGTGAACGTCTTTCTGGATAGCAGCATCTGCTTAATTTCCTTCTACAATGTAGAAGATGTAATATAGCAAGATTGTCCTGACCGTACATGCCCAGGAGCGTAACTTTAATCCAGGAAAACAAACAGTAGAAAAACCATGTCAGTTGAGTAATACACAGGCCTGTAAGAGCAGAAACATGGTTATAGAAGTCTAGGATCTAGGCATGAAAACAATCTGAATGGATCAAATGCCAGTCAGAGAATTACTGAAAAGAAAAGTCTGAAGAGGAAGATGAAATTCAGAAAGAGTAAGAGCACAGACTGTTGCACAATGCCAAATGGAGGTTGTGGAGTTGTTGTTTGCAGCACAGAAATATCCTTGATTGTTCCAATTGATAGACAGCTGTAACTCAGCACAAGGGACCTAATTATTCCAACACTGGCCATGCTCTTCCCTGTGCTTTTATTTTACTTTATGACATTCCATGGGATGAAGGGACTTAGCCTCCAGCTGTTTCTCTTCAAGGTCTAGCTATGATGATCTAGAGTCTGCCTTCAAGTCAGGCCTGCTGTCTCCAAGACATAGCTACCAGCTTCTCCTGGGTATGATTGCATCCTGTTATTTAGACTCACCTGTTACCTCAATACGTGTGGGACCTCTGAAAGGTCCTCTATTCATATCTGCAATTGAACGTAAAAATGGGAAATGAATGAATTGCAAAATATAAGCTAACAAGAAGTGGGTAACTTAACGAGAACCTCCACCAGTGTCTACAGGATCACTGCTAAGGAGGCCAGCCAGAAGACTCCAACTTCCATTTAAATATGTTTTATTATGGGAAAATACACACGCACCCACACAAAAATCATCACACAGGCACACAACCACACAAGGTTAACTAAAAAGAAAGGAAGAAAAATGGATAGCATAGATAGAAGAGGTCAGGTGATAATTACCAACTGAAGAGAAGCATAGAAGGATAAGATGGCTTGGGCTTGCTCCCAAGGACAGTACCACTCAAAAGTCAGAGCAACAAAGTGGGTCCCTGAAATTGAAGTACTGCCAGGAGGTACCCAAAATCAGAGTCTCTTATACCCAAAAACCTGCCCCAAAGACATGAGGTGTTGATTACTTTTGTTTATCCTGGAAACTCCATTGTCTGCCAGTCTACCTGGGCAAACAATGGAGTTTGCAGGGTAAACAAAAGGGCCAGAATGGGCTGATGGTTTTAATTTGTGAAGGAAATATGTTGATGATACTGGCATGCGGGTGACAAAGGCTTTGATGACTGTGTTTGAGGACAAGATAAAGAAGTGGAAGATGTTTACTCACGAAGGAAGACAGGAGGGTTTCCATAGGAAATGTACACAGCAGGGGTCTTGCCTTTACCTCTGAGTTTGACTATTGTTTTCATTGAGAAGATTAGCTTAGAGTCATTAAGTCAGGCTGTAAGACCTGGCCATACTAGGGTTACCTTTTGGCCTGCTATCCAGCCAGTTTCTCTTTTTCACATGGCCTTTCAGCGTGTGTGTATAATTTATATTTTATGCCAATCAAACATATTTGCCAATTAATATATTTGGCCAATTACACCATATCAAAGCATGGAAGTGTGCAGCTGCTAACACACTCCTTCCTCTTCCTTGTATGAGCTCTCCTTCAGATAGGAGATAGTTAATCACACCCAGTGGCAATAAACAGCTTCCACATCAGAAGCATAGTGAATATATTTTTGATTTTATATATACTTTAAAAGAGCTGTCCAAGATATAGAACCTATTGGGGGAACCTAACCCCTTTGGTTCCCCTTATTATGCATACTAGGGTTCAAATGTCTTGCTGTCATAGTATTGGATCTGTGGGTCTGAGAGCCTGAGAACATTTTCTTTTATTATAAGTATAGAAATAAGTATTGTACCTCAAGGTCAGTTCTACTGAGACGTCTCTTGGATAGCTTTCCGTATGTTTAAGTATACACTTCATGGGTGATATTTCTGGACTATTCCATTTGGGATAATTGCTTGAAAAGATTAATATTATAATTGATTTGATCAAAGCATTTATAAAGGTTCATCATATGCCCTTGAGAAAAAGTTGGAGAGATGACTGAGACAGACATGCCTTTCCACTTTATATGTCAGTATACTGCTTATTATTATTTTTTCCGTCACTGAAATCAACCATTCCATCCCCTATAAATAAATATAATACTTGAATTATAGGGGTTTAATTAGAAAGGACATATTTGTGTGCATGCTCCCTACAGCAAGCTTGCTCATCTTTTTTATTAGACTTCAACTTGCCCACAGCAAATTCTGTGAAGAGCTACATCTCTTCCATGTGTTGTAAGAGCTGCTCCTAGGTTCCTGCAAAGTTCACTCATCCCCTTATGATGTATCAGTCAAATTAATGTGGTTATTGTGTTCCAGGGTGGTTTCTTTACTGCACAGAAATAATCAGATACAGATTGTGCAGGTATCTGGCATAAATCCAGGAAGATAATGTTCATGGTGATAAAACAACTGGCAAAAATTGAATCAATAACCGTTAAGACAGAAGCACTTCATTTTCATTAGTTACAATATCTTTAACACTATCGATAAATATGCTAGTTGCATAGGGATATGAAATACCATATCATTTCTTTTTTTAAAAAAAGAAGAATATGTATTTAAATATGCATAACTCTGCCAGCAAAGCTGCTCTAGCTAGAGATTTACCAGGCAGGCAAGTATTATCCAAGTGTGGTTGTTGTGGAAGATTATGGACAACTTGTTTGGATCCATTTGGAAACAGTAGACAAGGACAACTTTGCATCCTGTTTTTCAGCAAATGTGCAAAGCTTCCAGTCCTAATGTGGTGACCTCTTGGTCTGTAGGATTACGACTCCTATCACCCCCAGTACGGTCAACTGAATGGCACTGAGTTGGGGGGAAATGAAGTAAAAAAAAAGAAGAAAACACAGAAAAGGGAAGTTTGAGATCTTAATTGCATGGGGTCAGAAATTACCCGTAGCATACTGTAAGAAAAAATAACAAAAATATAACCCTAGCAAAAAGTACATGAATGAATACGTGCAAAGCCAATATCAAAAACTGAAACAGATTTTGGAGTTCTTACAAAGGGCTAGGATGCATTCAGATCTCATTTTACACTATAATTCAGTGAGATATGCCATGGGAATAAGTATCACTCCTGAATCCCACATGCTCGCCAGCCGTGAGGAGTTCAGAAGTTTTTGCTTCTGCCTTTAGTTAACACTGGCTTCCCATGTTGTGGTTAATATTTTTTCATGGCTAGTCTTCAAAAGTCTAGCTTCAGAAATTACAGTTTGAAGTCATCTTGTTTTAAACTGTGTGTGGGTAATCTCACAAGACAGGGAACACCTTTCATCCCCAAACCCTTTACCCTGCCATGGCTGCTGTGCTATACTCACAAATCTGCAGACTGCTGCTGAATTTCCCACCATGCTGCCAACAGCATGCCATTTGAGAACAATGAGCATGGGGAGTATGTTCCTTCCTTTAAAGCAAAATAAAAAAACAATCCGTTTTAAAACAGAATGCACATCTCTTGTGCACCTTGTTTTTATTGGAAATTCCAAGGAGTTTGCCCATATTCCTGCACTGCTGAAATTTAGCAGTATGGAAGTAAATTAATTAATAAGTGTATATTTACAAAAAAGAGGCACACAGGGTAAAATAGGCACACTTGAGTATGTGGGAGGAAGGGGAAGGTAGAAGCTTACAAACCTGGGAGTTGCTTAGGAATCTAGGCTTAGTAGTATCTTTCCGAGCCATACTTCAGTATGATGACCAAACTTCATCTGAGGAGAGAACTGAGGACATCATAGGATGTTTGACCAGCTCGGTATAACAGGCATTGTGCTGAGTTTAGTACCTCTTTAATAAGCTAGTGCTTTTGTATGCAGAACCCTGGAGCATTAATTAGGAATCCGGAGTGACATGGAGAACTAATTAGAGATAGGACTGAAGATAAGATACTTACTACATCAGCTAAAAATGTATGTTCTGCTCATATTCGACAGGCAGGCATGAAAGTTCTGTTTTAACTATATGGAATTTTTAGCAGTTTCCTATATTTGAAATCATATAAATAGATGCAACATTTGTTAATTATTCATTTAAATGCCTAGCCTGCCACATACCAAGGGCTTAGAAAGAAAGGACAGAAATAATATCCTGAGAATACTCTATTAGTAACAATAGTATTAGTCAGATAACTCAAACATGCAGTGAATGACTAATGTAAGCCCAGAGAAGGCTTCTTTTTTCAGTGCATGATCCATTATATGTATTTTTTTTTAAAAAAATGAATTTTCCCTACTCTTGTGAATATAATGCAATATGCCAAACATCTACTTCTTCCCGTCATTCCTCCCACTCACCCCCACATCTTATTTAGTGAGCCTAAATATATGGTATTCATTGTGGGCCCATGTGTTATCTTTATTGTTCCAAACATATAGTCTACTAAAAAGATTTTTGATGAAGTGGTGGTTTAAATCAAGAGTTCTTATGAGTAATATAAACAAATTTCTTCATATTAAATTTTTTTCCTCTTGCTAAAACTGACTTTGTTAACATTTCTGATAATGTTATGGACCATCGTCTATCTAGCCATATTTATATAAAGAGACCTTTTAAAGTTTTCCATATATTATAGTATTTCTAATCTTGCAAAGTTATCAAAAGGTCTTTGGTAATTTTTCATATCCATTTTCAAATTTGGATGTTAATAGTAATGCCCCCTATATTATACTGTTTGGTCTGGCATTTGGCTTATCTATTTTAATATTTTCTCCTGGAAACTATTTTGGTTCAGGTTGGCCATATATGTTGGAATTCTCCTATTTCAGTACAAACTTTCCAGCATATGTGTGACACATCTTTGTTAATTTTATGCAATTTGGCAATGAATGACTGCATTAACTTCCTGGTAGGCGCATAATAACTATGGCTGAATTGGCTGAGCTGGAAACACCTCGCAGAGAACTTTCTCCTCAGGGAGGTGAGACAGACTAGGGATGGGGAAAAAAGTGTTATTCTTAGGTCAAAAAATGGGTTTCCTGACAGGAAACCCTATCAGGAAGAATAACAGACAAATGAGAATCTTATGCAATTTTCTCCCCATATTCAAACGTCCTGAAGTGTTGCAGAGGAATTATTCTGAGTATGGGGGGACGGTTACATTTAAAACTTGTTTCCTGTGCACAAAAAGAGATTTCTGGACCAGCCCTATCCAGCTTTTTCTACCCAGAAATGCCCAGAAATTATGGGCAACAAGCACCAAGTGCACTTCAGGAAATGATGTCTGTGGTAGAGATCTTTGGATTTTCCTTTTCAAGGTTTTTTGGAGGATAGGGTGAGGACAGAGAGCTTAACCACCACCCCATTGGAAGGAGAAATTTCTTGAATATGAGATTTTTTTTAAAAAAAAAAAACAGGCCAGAAAACCAGCTCATTTGATACGAGTTATTGGAGGAGACTTCTACAGAAATGGACTGCCAAAAAGATAAATAAATTGCTCCTAGAGCAAATCAAGCCTCGATTTCCTCTAAATGCCATTGTACTTTGGCTATATCATGATATGACACGATCCATTAGAGAATACAAAAATGGTTGGTAAAGTAGGAACCAATAGAAAAAGAAGAAGAATGCATTAAAGGTGAATAGATTCAATCAAGGAAGCCGCAGCTCTGAGTCTGCAAGATCTGAGCAGAGCTGCTGATGGCAGGGTAATTTGAAGATCTTTCATTCTTAGTGTGGCCTCAGAAGGAGAGGAGAAAAGGAAGACACAGCTCTGTCACAGTTAGGTCCAGAAGCAGATGAAAAGCCTCCCTCTAATCCAATTGCCACTTGTATGGATTCAGAGGGAGAGAAAAAGAGACAGTCAAAGCTCCACCATGCCTAGACCCTGAAAGAAGAAGGAGGAGGAGTCAAAACTGATTTGACTGTTAACAAACTACAATTGTCTTGGAGGGGAGAATCCAAACCCCAATAAGTTGTCCTGGAACTAAAAGAGTCTTCCTGCTCTTTTCATTGTCTGGGCAGACTCCTGACATTCCAAAAAGAATGAAGCTATTTTTCCATTTATCTCAAAAATGTCTGGGCCACAAGAGTCTTTTAATTGTTATTGCCATGTTTTTGACATTACTACTGAGAGCTCATAGGTTGTAAGAGTGTAACTTCTCACTCACCCACAGGAATCCAAGGTGGGTGATTTGACTGCTCTCATCACCTTGTGAAAGTGAATTGGAGTTACTTGTGAATTAACACAGTGAAGAACTACAAATCACATACTTATTTGCACTACAGACATTTATTTATTCATTATTTTTATTTATTTAATTTCTGTCCTGCCTTTCTCCTGACATAGGACTCAAAGTAATCCATAACAAGGTTACACCAAAATACAACTAAAACCTAATGGCACAAAAGTTTTAGAAAAGGTAAATAAGCTATTATATTGAAACAACCACTAATCTATAATAGTGCAAAATAAATTTAAAAATATGGCAATCAAAACAAAAAGCATAGCAAATCCTCCCACTAAAACAGCCTTAGGCCCTTTCCGCACCTTACCTTTTTCCAGCGCTGGGGTGCAGGGATCGCACGAGCAGCCTCTAGCGAGAGGCTCTCATGTCCCTGCTGCTTCAGCTCCACATGAGCTGCCTGCCTCTTCCTTCTGCAGTGCAGCCTGGGAGTTTCCCAGGCTGCACTGAGACAGCAAGCGCAAACAGCATGGCTCTGGAGGCTCTGCATGCCAGGTAAATGTGCATGGGGCCTTTGAGCAATGTGCGATCGTGCACCATTTTCGGCTTCCAGCTGAAAATAAAAAGGTGCATGATCAGAGCCTGCCGGCCCCTGGAGCATTGTGCGATTGTGAGTGTGTCATATAGATCGCTCCTCACAATCGCGTGACACTCCAGGCGCTCTTTCACATGGCAAATGCTGTGTGGAAAGGGCCATAGTCATCAGATGCCTATTTAAATAAAAACATCTTTACCTGCCAGTGGAAGTATAGCAGAGCAGGGCCCATCCTAACCTCCCGTGAGAGGGAACTCAACAGAGAGAGAGCAGACAATAAAAGACAATGGTGGGACAGACAGAAAGCCATCCTCTGAGGATCTTAAGACCTGTGCAGGCTCAGATAAGGCAAGACATCACTTCAGAGAGTCTGTATAGATACCTATTTACAATGTAGTACCAGATAACTTATTTACCCTGCAGTATCAGATATGGTGAGACCCGGTGTGGTGTAGTGGTTTGAGCATTAGATCATAACCCTGGAGACAAGGGTTCAGTTCCCCATTCAGCCGTGGAAACCCGCTGGGTGACCTTGGACATCTGACACATTCTCAGCCCCAGAAAGCCTTGTGATAGGTTTGCCTTAGGGTCACTGTAAGTCAGAAATGGCTTGAAGGCACACAGTAACATCAGAGACAGAGCCACATTCTCTATCTCTCTGCATAAAGAAAAATAGCATCAAAGATTTTCAAGCTTGTAAGGTAAGCACATCTTATCTAGATGAACTCTACTTTGGAAATATTTGCTTCCTGCAGATTCCAGAGCTTAACAGATTTTAAAATAACTTAACAAATTTTGTTAAAGTAGAAAGGGCAAAGGCTGTTTCTACAGGGTCTCATTCTTCTTCTTCAGCGATACTTAACCACTGTCACTAAAGACTGCTAATTACAAGATGTTACTCCATCAGAATATTTCAGCATAATCTTAAGAAGAAGAAAAAAAAAACACCTAAACCCTTATGTACCAATTTTATGGGTTCATAACAACTTCTAATATTCCTGAATGATCAAGACTAGCAGTATATGGAAAGTACTGAGGAATAAAATGTTGATGATGTTTGACACGTTGGAAAAGAAAAAGATTCACCCCTTTCACAACTGAAAAGATCTGCTATATTGCAAGTGGAGGGGATGGAAGGAAGGAAGCTGCAGATGGGGCACAACCTACAGTGCTGCAGTTGTTAAAGCTAATAAGAGGTTCCAGCTGTTTGTGTCTATGCTCTTTTCATACAGTGACAAACTGTCTTGGAAGAGAGAATTAGATAGTGAAAGCACCAATGGCCCAGGAATAATAAGTACACCAGTGGGAAGATTCAGGGATGGAGGATTCAGGATGGAGACTGATTACCAAATATGTTACCTATAATGGCTTGCTTACTTAAAAAAAAAAAAAAAAATCATTTTGAAATTGTAACTGCTACCAGTGAAATGTGCTTACAAGGATAATATTCAGCAGTGCTCCCACTTAGTCCAGCAGAATATGACTTGTCTCCTTTCAGCCTTATGTTGCAGGAAGTCCCACGGAATTCAAGGGGACCTGCAGAACTGCACATTTTGCAACTTTAATTATTTCAAAGCTTTAAAGGAATGTTTGTGGGACAAGGGAGGGGATAATTCCAGTATCTTGGGTTTGTTCCCCCTCTCTCTGAGTCTCTCTAATATACTTAGTAAACAAAAGGAAAAAAAATTAAATCTTATACTTCCCACTTTGGCTGTTAACTTAGACAGGCTGGTTGTATAGGAGACTGGAAAGAGCTACTGGAATGATTAGGGAAAGATAACCTAATACTTAATATATACTTGACCGTGTAGGCTATTGGTTTCAATGCCGGGGTATGCAGAATCTGCTCTGGATTGCAGTCTGAACATTAAGGGAGCTATCCAAGCTACTGAACACTCTCTGGTTCAGAACTTTCGATAGCTTCTTTAACATTTCATCTCAAACTTGGCATGGATTCAGTACTTCAATGACATGAGAGGAACCAGCTGGTACTAGGGTGTGATGTGACAAAAAAAGCATTGAAGATTTTTTATATATATATATAGTTATCTTTGCTGTGAATTTAGTTTCAACTGCTT